>CAOLHI010002126.1:0-287741 GCA_948474755.1 Ctenosaura bakeri | reverse complement strand
GCCTCATTGCCATCTTCGGAGAGAAGGTCCACTTTGGTCTTCATTAATATATTTACTCAGTATTTTCTTATATCTTTCTGCCAAGATTAAAGCAAATATCTTATAATCATTGTTTAGCAATGATATTGGTCTATAATTCTTCAGTAATGCTGAGTCTTGTCCTTCCTTTGGTATCAATACAATATTTGCTTTTTTCCAAGTATCTGGAATTAATTCAGTTTCCAGAACATCACTCATTACTATCTGCAGTGGAAGCAATATTTCTTCCTTTAATGTTCTGTAGTATGATGGTCCCTGTCCATCTGATCTTGGTGTCTTTCCCAATTTTAGTTTCTGAATGGCTTGATCAATTACTAAAACAGTAATAATAAAATTTATATGATCCTTTTCTTCTTCCAACAATCTAAGTAAACTTTGTTTCTTCAAATAATCTTCAATCTCTTTCTCATTAACTTCCTTTCCTAAACATAAATCTGAAAAATATTGGTAAAGAATTTTTTCCAAATTTTTGTCTTTGGAAAATTCTTTGTCACCCTCTCTCAATTTCAAAATCACTTTCTTTGCTCTTTTTTTCTTCTTAATTTATAGGCAAATTATTTTCCTGGTTTATTTGCATATTGAAAATTTTTCTGTTTCAAAAACTTCAACTTCTTTCCATTTCTTCCATCATCAACACTGACACTTGATTTCTTAGTAGTTTTACCTTTTTTTGGAGGTCTATATTCTCTCGCCAATTCTTCAATTCATCTTCTTCCTTTTTTATCTCATCTAGAATTTGTTGTGTTTTCTCTACCTGTTTTTTTTTTCAATTCTCAGTTTACACTAATAAAATATTCTCTCATATATGCTTTACTTGTCTCCCGTATGGGTCTGATGTTTGTTCCTTTATTAAAATTTCTTTCAAAGAATTCTTTAATCTCCTTTTTCACCCTTGATACTACTTCTGTGTTCCTCATCAAAGATTCATTTAATCTCCAAACAAATTCTTTACTTGTTTTTTTGATATACGTTATCAGGAGGTTGTGACACTGTCTTTGGGAGAATTTCTCTCCTATAAATCTTACCTATCAAAGTCTTTGATAGCCATATCATGGACTTCCAGGTTAATGGCGGACCGAACGGTCGTGTAGAGACCAGGCTGGTCAATACACAACCACCCAGCGGGGCGAAACTGGCAAGATAACATTCCTGAATGCCGGTCTAAATTCTCCCGGGGTAAAGGGAGATCGGAGGGGTCCCGGAGGGGGCTTGAAGAGGATCGTCATCGACTAGACACAGAGGTTCTGTGCCGAAGGTTCGAAGACGTCCAGGAGCCAAAGGGACGCCACAACCCCGCCGGGCAGCTGCATATGCGATGAAGGAACGCCAAGACCCCTTTTTTAACTGTTTGTTTTAAAATAACTTTTTTTATCTGGAATTCTTTAAAACTTCTCCCCTGGGCTGTCGCAGAACAGATCCTACTGTAAAGACTGCGTCCAGAGGTTGAGAATTAAAATTCAATCTTATTGCTTGGTGACATTGGAGGACGGCAGGCGGTAACGATATTTCTCAATTTATTTCGCGGGAGGCTGCGGCTTGAAGGGAACTTTAAACACAGCGGAGACCTCCGAACTGTGGACTAAATATTATTTCTTATTCCTTTTTCTTCAGTCTTTTTTCCCCTTCTATCACCGGGAACATAGTTGGAGATTGAGTCTGGGTGGACTTACAAGCTAATACATTATTTGGAACTTGGGTGAAGTGTCGATAGGAAGACATATTACAAGATTTCTGGCCAGAAACAAGCTGTCAGTACGAGAGGGGGAAATCAAGGATGTAATAGACTTAATTGACTTTTAAAAACTTTAAAAGGGATTAGAAAGATCAGAAGATTTATTTTAAAAAACACCCTGGACTGAGACAAGAGCGGGAGTGGAAAACTGGAAGGGAGAAAGGAGAGGATAGCAGCCACGGCAGCAAAGCTCTGAGACTTTGCCGAGAAGAGACTTAGATTTGTCATCATTGGACTGTTAAGAGCTTAACAATTTGGGAAGGTAGAAGATTAAATACATTAGGAAGAAGATACCGATGAGAAAGTGGATTTGGGTTTGTTTTTGTTTGATTTAGAAAACGATAACAATAATAACACTAATAATTTGTGATACATTTTTGATTTCATTTACAATACTCAACTTTTGAATTGTGATATTTTGTATACATTACTGTAGAAGCACGTAATAGTTAAGTTTGGATTATTTCAATAGATTGCATATTAAAGGTCTGGTGTATAACGGAAGGTGTGGGCGGGTAGAGTGAGGAGGAGTGACCTTGACTGAGTTTACTGATTAAAGTGGTTTGAAGAGGGGTTGCTAAGAAGAAATAACCTTGAGCTAATATAAATAAGAGAGCAGGAAGAGAGATTGTGGAATGGTGCTCTCTAATGGGATAAATCGGTACTACATAAGATATTAAGCTGTAAGAGCTAGATTGTGTCTGATTGTATTAGATTTCATGTTGTAAGAGCTACATTGTATTGCAGTAGAATAACAATTTATACAACACGGAGCTATCATAGATAAATAGTTATTGATAAAGTAACAAAGAACAATAATATATTTTAAAGAACTTGATGTTAAGGATATTTTGAAGATTTGTTCAAAGGAATTAATTCTTTAATTGTCTGGCTTGTTTTCACCCTCTCTTATTATAAGTAATTGAAGATATTGGTAAGATTTATTTATTGGTAGAGAATTTAAGATAATTAAGATAACATAACCTTCCTAGAGCTTTATTTAATCTAATTACATATCATTATAGAAGTCTGAGAGATATTGTTGAGTGTATGTGATTCATATAGTATACAATGGCTACAAGGAAAAAGACTGCAACATATACTCAATCCAAATTGGTAACAGAAAGAAGACCCTCTCTAGAACAACCATTACAAATGACAAGTTCTGGACAGATGATTGGGGTTGGGGAACAAATATTGGAAGAACTTAAAAATTTCAGACAGGAGATGGCGACCTTCAAGAAAGAGATAAGACAGGAATTGAAAGATACAAGAGCAGAAATTAGAGCAGATTTGAAGAAAGAGATGGAAGGAATAAATAAGAAAATGGAGAAATTAAACAAAGATGTAAAGACGATGCAGACAGAAGTTAGACAGATGGAAGAACGCATAAAACAAGGAGAAGGCGAGAAAAAAGAGCTAACGTAAGGATTTAACAGACACGAGAGAGAATTGGAACTTCAAGAATTAAGATATCGTGATAGATATCTGAGATTGAGAGGTCTGGAGGAGAGAACGGGAGAAAACATCTATGAAAGAGTGATATCAGATCTGGCCACATATATAGATATGAAGAAGAAAGAATGGAATCTGAAATGGATAAAATGTTCAGAATAAGTTCAAAAGTGGCAAGGGAAAAGAACTGGCCAAGAGATATTCTGATCTGTTTCACAAAAATGACGATGAAGGAGAAAATTTTACAGAAGAGCTTTCAAGAAAAATTGATGATTGATGGGACAGAATTGAAAGTATTCAGAGATATCCCATTCCAAACGTTGAAAGCTAGACAAGAATTCAGGAATTTGACCTCACTATTACAAAAATATAACATAAGATACAAATGGGAGAGGACTGGAGGCTTAACATATACAATAAATTACAAAAGATTTAAATGTTCGGCACCTGAAGAGATGGAAGATGCCATCAGGAAGATTAGAAAAATGATGGGGAGGAATGAGACATAACAAATGAAACAGGGGGAAGTCGGAGAAGATATAAGAGCTGAAAGTCAGGAACAGACAGGATATGAAGATTATGCAGAGCAAGTTCAAGATCAAGATAAAGAGTATGAACAAGGCCAACAATCTGAACAAGAACAAGACCAGGATGAAGACCAAGGAGAACAAGAATTAGAGCAGAAGAGTTCAGATATTGGTGAAGAAAGAACAGAAGACGAGGATTGAGAGAGATAAGAAACACAGAATCAATTGGAAATTTTAATAAGAAAAAAAAAACTGGAATAATGACTCTGAACTGTATTTCCTGGAATGTTAAAGGGCTAAATTCAAATTACAAACTAAGATAGGTCTTTCATTACTTAGAAAAACAAAAATCAGATATTACCTGTATACAAGAAACGAAAATCAAGGAAAAGGACATTAAATACTTGAAAAACCCTAGATTGGGTAAATGCTATGTTTCTGCCTTCCAAAAGAAGAAAAGAGGGGTGGCGATATATGTAAATCATATTTACCCCACTAAGGAAATATTTCAAGACAAAAATGGACATTATCTTGGTGTACAAGTACAACTCCCAGGAAAATTAATATTACTAGTAGGAGTATACGCCCCACTACAAAACAAAGGCAAATTCTATGATAACCTGGAAGAAGAGATGAATAAATATATCACAGAGAATAATCAGGCACATATTTTAGTAATGGGAGACCTGAACAGAGTGATAGATCCAAACAAAGACAGATCATGTAATCAAAAAGGCAAAAAAGGGAGAGGAAAACTACCTAGATCGTTCTTTAGGACGAAAGAAACTTTCTCCCTGTTAGATATCTGGCGGAAATTACATGATAAAGGTGGATATACCTTTTACTCAGACAGACATTCATCCAGCTCAAGGATTGATATGTTCTTAATTTCCAAAATGTTACAGATGGCGGTTAAAGATATGGAAATCCGACCCAGGATTATTTCAGACCACAATCCAATGAAGTTGGAACTTAGAATGAATAAAGAAAGCAAATATCAAAGCTGGTGGCTAAACGATAAACTTTTGACAAATGAGCTTTACTTGAAGAAAGCTAAGGAGGAATTAAAATACTATTTTGAAGAGAATGACAATGAGGAAGTAACGAGAAGAACGGTATGGGATGCTGGGAAAGTGGTAATGCGAGGTTTGTTCCTGAAGTGGAATAAGGAATGGAAGAAGAAGAAGGAGGAAAAAAAGAAAAGAATTGGAAACAAGATTGAAAACAATAGAAGACAAGCTGGTAAGGAACCCGGGAAATAAAAAATGGAGGAAAGAGTTCAAAGAGACACAACTGGAATTGCAAGATCTGAACATAGAGGACATGGAAAAGAAATTAAGAATGTTAAGACTGAGAGAATTTGAAAATGCGATAGCCATATCATATCTAATCTTGAATGAGATTTGTGCCTGTTTGAAAAAAAAAGTAAAATCTTTCTTATTGGGGTGTTTAAGTCTCCATATATCTGTAGTCTGCAAATTTTCCATCAATTCAAAAAATTCATTGGGTAGTTGACCTTGAGTTTTCTTTATCTCTTTAGATGAAGATCTATCCATCAATGGTGACACTACCCTGTTACAATCCCCAATTAAACACTATTTTTCATAAGATATTTCAGATAAAATAGTATTCAGTTCCTGAATTAACATGAACTTTGTAAAATTGGAAATATACTCCCAGTACCAATATTTCCCCCCATTAATAGTAACTTCAATTCCCACAAACCTCCCCACTTCATAAGAGATCACCAACTGAGGAGATAATTTTGATCTTACATACATTACCACTCCTTTCTTTTTATATTGTCAAGCAGAAAAAAAATTCTTCTGTTAATCTTTTTTGTATCAAGAGTTTCTGGTCTCTATTGCATATATAAGATTCTTATAGACAAATCAGATCCAAGTCCAACTTCTTTAGATAATGAAAAAAATTATTTTTCTTCTGCAGGGTATTTACCCCATTAATGTTAAGAGTCAAAAATTTGTAATCCATGTTTAAGCAGTTGATAGTGAAAAGTCCAAATGAGTCTTCAGCATGTCAGGAGATAATCCTTGATCATTATCATCTTCTTGCAGAGGTTCTGAAGATAAAGCTCCCACTGTATTTGAAGTTTGCTTACTTTCTCCATTCTGATCTGAGTCTTTAGCTGTACCTCCAGTTTTTTCTTGTTTTTTGTGATTCACCTGGTCTTTGCTAGTCTTTATGACTTTGTAACTCTTTCTTGTGAGCGCTTATAAACTGATTCATCTTTTCAATAGAGCTCAGTCAAAACCTTTCTTTTTTAAATGTAAAAATCAGTCCCTTGAGTCTGTCCCAAATAAAAGGTACATTATTGCTTCTAAGAACATTCATTAATGGAGTGTAAGCCTTCCTCTTTCTAAGGATTATCATTGGGATCTACTTTAAAAGAATAAGCTGGGCACCTTGAATCTTCCATGGTGTCTTTAAATGCATTTCCAAACTCTGGTATCTCCATCTTGTCAATGAGAATTGGATTATTATATCTTTTGGGACTTTCATTCTCTTAGTGTATGCTGGATTTAGAGGATAAGCAAAGTTGAGATTTTCTTCTATCTTCTTCCAAAAATTCAGCCAAATTTTCTATTAATTTCAGTTGTAAATCTTCACCTTTCTCCTCAGGAAGTGCACGGATTCTGAAATAACTCTCTTTGTCTCATATTTCTATCAATGCCATCTTATCCAGATGTTTCTCAAATTCTTGCTGAATCTTTATTTCTAGTTGAGAAATTCTTACTTCCATCTGTGAAGACTTCTTCTAGATTCTGTGTCTTCTGTGTCAAAGTCACAATTGATTTCTTATTCTCTTGAACTTCTACAGTTGTTTTTCTAACATCTGTTGAATTTTTTTAACTTCAACAGTTACTTGTTTGATCTCCTGTCTGACATTCTCCACCACACTGTCCACTTTTTCAGGAATTTTATTAATTCTCTCATTAACACTGTCCACTCTTCCAGCAATATCTTCAAATTTGTTGTCATTATTTGTTTTAAATTGCCTGAACTCTGCCAAAAAATTAGCAAAATAATCAGGGGCTTTTGTGTCCTCCATTGAGTCCTCTCTGGCTGTCATCTTTTTTGTAGGAGAGACCATATTAAAAAAAAAAGGAAAAAAAAAGAAAATAGAGGCAAACAATGTTTTTCTTTTTCCAAAAAAAAACCCAGAAAAGAACATTTCCTTTCTTAAAAATTTCCCTTTAATTTTTTTTAAAAAAGATATTCTTTTCAAAACTCAATTAAACTAAAGTCCATTAATCTAATAAATAACAACAACAACAACAACAACAATAACAATAATTTTAAAAAAGATCCAATTTACAAAATAAGAATATAAAAATTTCCAAACTCCACCCTCTAGTTATCCATTTAAAATAGTTTCTTCTTAGTAAAGTACAGGCCCTTGAGTCATGTAATAAAAAAGAAAAATATTTATATCAAAGAGTCAAAAACAAAAATAATCTGCAGCTGCAACTGTATTTACCCAATTCTCAAAGATTCGCAACCTGCCAAGTTTAGAAAACAAAGTGTCAGAGTCCAGTTCCCAGCCAAAAAGGGAGATAAAAAAAGGGGGGAAAAGGCAGTTAAAGTATCTAAAATATCTCAACTAATATAGCAAAGACTCTTAAATTCAGACAGGACTTCAAAACTATCATTATTCTTAAAAAGTAATCAAATAAAATATTTTTATATAGTATTACATAATAAGAACACTCTACCACCCACAGTCCTCCAATTACTTATTTTAAAAAGAGAACATGAAAAATACAAAATTAAAAACCTCTCCAGTAAAAAAATACCTTTAAGAACATAAATAAAAACCAAATTATATGTATCCAAAGTATAAATGAGAGGAAGACTCAGTCTTTGTGGTTATTTAGAACTTGCTCAGGAAAATCACTTTAAGAGAAAAATAGTAATAACAATACTGTCTCTTTAGATTTTAAAACTCGAAGAAGTGTAGCTTAGGTTAAGTAAAGCCAGTCAACTGTTGCTAAACAAGGGTACCTTGTTCTTCATTAATCTAATTTAAATCTGAATAGATACAAGGAATCCAGCATCAGCAAAGTGTAATGTCCCTTATGGGAGGCAGAGAAAATGCACCTCCTGGCACCTCCAAAGCCTGTGATTGTTTTCCAACAGCCTGGGAACCAACTCGTCAATCTCATCGAATTGACCCCTGCTGGTTCTCATTTGGCTGCAACGGAGATCTTCAGCGTCCCCTGTGGTTCAGGAAACCCCTCCCTGAGAGGAGCATCTCCCTCCTGTCAAGCACCAAACTTTGAAGTCCATGATCCTGTTCATCTTTGCTGATGAATGCTAAATCGTGCCTTTCACATCGTCCGCCATGACGGAGATCCGTTGTTACTGGTTTCTAATCAATGCTGGTTAGAAATAAATGGTTCCATTGAGGTTTCCTTGGGGTAGGAGGTGTCTTGGAAGAAAGAACTTTCCTCGTAGAATGTACAATAATCCCATTTTTGTTTCTAGTTGTTTCTACCACACTGCTGAATACCACAATACTTCAGAAAGCTTTTAGAAAGCCCCTGTCTTATGAAAGTAATGTCCACTGGCAGCATTCATCCAATAGGAAACTCTGGTCAGCTGTAAAAAGCTGACACTGAATTTTAGAAACTCCGAGAATTCTATGGTGGATATCATGCAGCAGCAGAGCGTGGAGTGAGTGGAGGGGGCAGGAGGAGGGGGGCTATGGCATGGGGGTGTGGTCATGGTGCACAGGGGCATGGCTACGGTGCATGGGAGCACGGCCGCAGTGTGTGGTGGCATGGCCGTGGTGTGTGGGAGCATGGCCACGGCACACAGGGACGTGGCTATGAGCCAGGATGCCCCAAAAACATTGCAGCCAGGGGCAAACCACCCCCATCACTCTCCCATTCCTATGTGACTGATATCATGTTCTCACTAGCCCTAGCCATTCAGTCCACTTTTGACTCTCACAGATATGGACTATATATGTGAATGAACATATATAATGAAAAATGAACAATGAACATGAAAATGAAATGAAAAATGAACATGCTGGGTCTACCTCTTCTGTCCCCATTCTGGTCACTTTCCATGTGTACAGAATGATCTTCTGCTTTCTGCAGCAGAGTGCTTATTGGAGACAGGTCCTTCAAAAATGTAAAACCTCTGAGACATAGCAGCTCAATTTTCTAGCTGCAGTTCCAAACATTAGTGTTTATTTCTGTTTCCTTTTCAGAATGTTACAGAGCTATTAATTTTGCTTTGTTGTTGTTGTTGTTGTTGTTATTGGTGTTGTTGTGTGCCTTCAAGTCATTTCTTATCTATGGTGACCCTAAGGTGACCTATCATGGAATTTTCTTGGCAAGATTTGTTCAGAGGGGATTTGCCTTTGCTGTCTTCTGAGGCTGGAGAGAGTATGATTTATCCAGGGTCACTCAATAGGTTTCCACGGCTGAGCAGAAATGTGAACCCCAGTCTCTGTCTCCAGTAGACCAACACTGAAACCTCTACACCACACTGGCTCTATTCTTTTTGCTGTCACAGCGTAACATGGCTACACCTCATGGGGGAAAAATGCAGTTTGTGATGTTCCTTCTTTGCTTCTTTAGTGTGTGCACATGTCACGCACGCACGCACACACACACACACGTTCTGAAATCATTATTACGCTGACATTTCATCCACTTTTATTTGTTTAGATAGTGATGTCTGTTTGCTCAGTTTCATTATTATCAAACAGCTCTTCAGTAATAGACTGATGTTCTTCATCTTAATCTTGATTAATTCCATTTCCACATGTATCAGTCTGTTTTCTGCATCTTCAGGCCAGTCTTCAGAAGGAGAGTCATTTGCAAAAGAATGACTTTCATTACCAGAGCCATCTTCAGAGACATTGTCCATTGGTCTATTCTTAGGACATTGTTTGGGCCTTTTTGCCATTCATTATCTCTAGGAAAGAGATCGGCCTGATACAGTTGCTTGGTCATTATGCAAGCAATTAAAATCAAATGTATTTATTTTGTAGATTAAGCATGATCATTTGTTGTTGTTGTAGATGTTTGCCTTAGAAGCTTAAAAACCATTTCACATGAAATGTTGAGTGTCACATTGTTTGCTACTTAAATTAAACATTTAATGTAAATAGCATAAGCAGCATTTCCATTTGGAATGCTAAATGTTCCATTAATGTTTCAGAATGGTCCCTTCTATACATACGTATGTTGACATAATGCAATTTTGTAAAGGTGAAAGAAGATGCTCATAAACTAGCTTGGCAAAACACTAAACTAGTCACCTGCATTGGTGTAGAAAGACTCTTTCTCTCTATATCTGGGCCAACAAAAATATGGGTAATACATACATCTATGAGTCTAAAATCTTCCAGAGCTGATAACTTGGATGATGAGGGATAGAAACTCTACCTTAATTGTAGTCAAAAATAGAAATAGAATTTTAAATGCTAAACAACAAAGCAGAGGCATGCAACAAACTGTTACAGACATTTTTTTGAAATTTATCTGTAGAAGACACTGGAGAGAAAACAAAGGTTTGGATTCTTCCACTAGAGGTAAGGTTGGCAGGAAACCTGAGTATTTGAGTTTACAAGATATCTGCATTCATGCTGCTACATGCATGATCCTCAGACACACTGGAAGGGTTGTTCCATTGTGCACCCCACGTTTTTAATTTTATGTATTTCAGCATGTCTGAGTTGTTTGACACTGTGTGCCTCAAAATCTTGCCATGTGTGGGTGGCACAGTTTGGGGGTACAAAGTTATCAGCACAGCCCCCTCCCCCTCAAAAAACACATGACCGAACACTGGTTATTATTTCCAATTGTTACTTCAAAAAGGCTGTTCAAATATAAATCATAGCTTGGTGTATCCCAAGTTATGTCGAGCTGGTCTCGAATTGCACAAATGATTTTCAAACCACTCACTATTATCTGCTAAAAGATCATTGAAGAAGATAAGAAATGCTTATAATGCTTCCAGTCTTATACCCACTTACTCCCAAGCTGAGATAGTGTTTCTTACACACTGGAATTCCCAATGAATATCAGATCTTGTCCCCCCCACACTGATTTTATCAGTGGGCTCGGTCATGAGTTGGCTTCCATGGATAGAAGGATTCTATTCACTGAAGGTGACTCCACCTAATTTTTGTTGATTCTCCTTTTCCCGTAGAGCTTCCCCTGCCCCAGCAAAACCTCTTCATAACATTTTCAAGGGGCTGGAGGATCTATTATGGAGAAGAGTATCCAGGGAAATCTGTGTCAGCTTGGTTGGCCTAATTGGTTCATAATGCAATTCGAACACCACACTGATTCTCCATGCTCTGTTGGTATATAATAAGAGCACAGAGACACTGTGGTTAATTCACTAAGGGCAGCAAATATAACACTGGCCTGAAGTGTGAGGATCAAGGAAGTCTTATGATAGAACTCTGGAGAAGAAGAGTTTGAGAAAATGAGACAAGCTTATCATTCCTGTTCTTGTTGAAACCCTCAGTTTTATGCCATTTATACACTGCACTGTTATGGTGCTATTATCCCACTTTCAACATCCTGTGGAATTCTGGGATTTGTAGTTTATTGAGGCCAAAGACCTTTCTGGCTGAGAATTCTAAATATCCCTTTCTAAACTGCAAATCCCAGGATTCCATAGGATGTTAAAAGTGGAATAATGGCATGATAACATTTAGTACTCACTTACTTGGGAGTAAGCCCAATGAACTCAGTGATGCTTACATCTGACTAGGCATGTGTAGAATTCCAGAATTTGGAAATGTTACCTTTTACACTATCACCCCCAGAATTCCCTATTCCAGACCCTGGGGATTACATTCTTTGGTTGCTATTCCAACATCTTTCTGGAAGTAAACCACATTGAACTACTATTTTTGAATAGTTTATAGGAAGTATCTATATAAGATGCTTATGTTTTTACAGGAAAATGACAACCTTTTGCTCTCTTTGTGTAGATATGCAAAGGGTGTGTGTGTGTGTGGAAAAGAAGGCAAATATTAGGCAAAAGGACATACTGGTATTGTTTTAAAACTGCATAGACTTGCTACTGTGTGGCAGATGTCTTATGAACTGAATAAAAGTGGATTGGTTTGTGTGTGTATCATTGTGCATGTATTTGCTACAACATGATGGAACATGTTGTATAATTGTTGCATGGTTTGGGAAGAACCATATAATGTCTAATTTCTAATTTTTTCCTATGTTTTTCATTTGAAGTAGAAAAATGCTATAAGAAAAAAATATATATGTATTTTTAGAATTCTCTGCACACTGCTTTGTATCCAACCACATAAACTACACCTACCATACATTTCTCTTTTCCCATGGCTCCATCTTATTCTTTCCATAACCCACCATTCTGATGTCTGATAAAGGTTTTACGCAGACCAGCTTCAGAAGAAGTTTTGAAAGTCCATGACTGATCATTGTGTTGAACATTACAAATGTCAGAGAATTATTACTTCTACAGAATACGTTTTGAAGCTTGTTTTTCAGTTTATGCATTAGACTCATCATTCTGTTTAATTATTCGGCCTGAATACAGAGCTCTGAGCCCATTTCACAGTGATTGATATGCTTGTTCCATCTAAATTACCAACATTTGGTACATTATGCCTTTTATTAGCAATTCTACAAATTTAACAAGTAGGGATGTCTAAGCAAGTTGCAAAGTTAGATCAAAAGACAGATGTTCCAATCTGTTTCCTACCCCCCCAGAGATAGTATCATTTTTTTGTTTTTGTAATTCAAAAAGAAGATGCTCAAAGTGTCAAAAAAGAGACAAAGAGTGTATTAAGACTGAAATTCTCTCTCTTGGGTTGGAGAAAAAGGTACATATTAGTACAGAAAATCAACTCAAATGGAAGGTTCTAACAATTAACCACCAAGACTGCATTTTGACATCTACTGTGTATGAAAAATGGTACCACCATTTAACAACTGGTACTACCTATTATTGTTAGTCAAATGGGATGAAAAATATATGTAGTAATTGCCCAAAGAATGGGAAGTATGTGACAAGAGTGGATTAGAGTCACTGCAGTGTGTAACAAATGATTCCCAGCAGAGAATCTTATCAACCTTCCTGGGTATTTTTATTTCACTTGAGAAGTTCCTCTGGGCAACCAGGCATATAATTCAGAGCTCAGGGGAGACTACATTTAGGTTCATAAGTAGGAAATAAAGGCAAGAACTCCAATTGGCTAAATCTATCATTTCTTAAATCCAGCTAGCTTAGAGTTGTTCCATTATAAGTGGAAAAAAATACGTTTCTTATCCATTGAAGAAAGTGAAACATGTAATGGATTAAATGAGACATACCTGTATCAGTCTTCTTGTATAATAGGGATGGGTAAACCATGCACTACAACTGGTCTTTGCCCTGTGTATGTGCATGACTCCAATTTGATTTTGGATGTCTGACAGTTGGATGTGTGAATTCAGCTGCCAGTGGATTCCACTGAAAAACACTGTTCTCTGTATTTGTTTATGTACGTCTAGTAGTATGTGTGAATTTCATTGATTCAACAAATGAGTCAAATTCACTGAGAAGCAATTTCTGAGGTGATTGGAGGCAATTTGAAACTTGAACCTGTGATATCCCTTTCATACATGTAAATCATCCCTTGAGTTACAGTGTCTAATCCAGTTCCTGGACCCTCTGCTGTTTTATGTGCTATTAGAGGGGAGAGGCTGCCTTTCCATGCCCCAGAAGAAGAAGAAGGCATGATCCACAGAACCATGGTGTCCAGTGTCATGGTGTAGTCAACAGTGGGGTGAGGAAATGAAGGGATGTGTATCTTCTGCCCATTCAGGCTGCGGTCTCCTCACTGATGTGCAGTAGAAGGAAGAGGAGGTTGTGTCAGGACAGAACATGCTTCCTTTCCTGGTGGCCCCATATGAGCAACAGTCCCTCCCCTTGAGTGACCATTTTTTCCTGGCAACTGAAGAAAGAACTTGGAAAGGGGAGTTTGTAGGCATTGTCAAGTTCCTATCTAAGGAGATGGAGAGGAGTTTAAGAATAAGGATAAGGACAAAGAAAAGGAGAGAAGGTGCAAATGAAAAGTGGATAGGACCCGAGATAACTAGCTGCCTAGATTTTTAGGCATGGGTGATAATGAAAGCAGAGCTTTGGAGGGCTTTGACCATGCTCCAGTATTTATTTACAATTTCATGGGGCCTGCATTGTTGCAATATGGAGGCTTTCAGGATGCAAACAGCCACCAATCACTGTGCAGTGGGATGAGCAGCAACCACAATTTTGATTTAAAATTATGAGCCCTGCCTGAATGACTCAAGGCAATAGGTCAGGTAATGGTAATCTGCTCCACAGGATCATGCCAGGTACAACCACACACCTGCAGGTGGAGCATGCAGTTCAACAATGGACTTTGGGGGGTGCAAGGACAATGTAATAGGCAGCCATGGCATTATAGGCATGGATGTTCAATCTGCAGTGACAGGAGATGATTTACAGCACCAGCACAAAATTTTCCCCAGAACTGCTGCTCTCTGGATGAACAGTGTCTCAGAGGCAAGCATAAACATAGCAGAGCTTCAAAACCGCAAAAAGCTTGTGCAGCAGATTACAACTACAACATCAGCTCTAACCCTTCTACCCACTGGTTAGTAAACTCACAGACACAGCGTTTGTCATCCAAAATACCTGGAGGCTTTAATCTTCACAGTTACAGTATACACATCTATACACAGGATATGCAGATCCACAGACAGAGATTCAGCGTCAGACAGAGATTCGGATGCAGAGAGAGAGAGCAAGCATTCCCTCTCCTCTTTTATACACACCTGCTTCCATGTCATCAGTCAGGGCCATTTGCATGATGCAACCCCTTGCCATGATTTCACTATCATGACTTAGCCCTTTACTCCATGTTCCCTAGGGAATGTGTCATAACTTGCCCAGTCATTCCCCAGGTGTTCCACATGCTCATTTGATTAATCTGCTTAACAGAGCCACTACTATGCTTTGCATTTCCCAGCAGGTTCCCAGCCCAGCCCATTTTTTTAAAAAAAATGATTTTTCTTCCCCACTCAAACAAATGCATGAGTTACAGGGTGCCCCCTGACCTTTTGAGGCTCCTAAGATTTTCTGAATTTCTAACAATGCAAAATGTCCTTACCAAATAGCAGAACCTGATTTCAAGAGGAACTGTGAGGCATATATCTGGTCACAACCATTAATAATTTGATTTTCAAAGAATTTAAACTTAATGATGAACAAAATGTGAGATTTCTTACTGGATCTTTGGAAAAACAGTTTGATTCTTTTGTGTCCATGATGGATGTTGTAAATTCTCTCAAATATAATGAGCTATCTCATAACTCAAAAGAAAATGGATTAAACAAAAGCCTTCAGTCTCTCTCCTTACCAAAAATTCAGATGGATCAAATTACTTAGTCTGTGGAAAGGATAGATGAAAAGCTCTGCTTGAGAGCAAACCAAAACTCTGTTGCTATAACTGTGATAGACAAGGTCATTTGTGAGAGACTGTATTCTCCCCAAAAGGGCTTTGGCCATTGGTACCTGTCCAAGTATTCAGCCTAGAAGACAAAGGGCCTTTCTGCACTACACTGTTCTAGTGCTATGATTCCACTTTCAACACCCTGTGGAATTCAGGGGTTTGGAGTTTACTGAGGCTGGGAATTCTAAAGGCCTGTCCCTAAACTGAAAACCCCAGGTCTTCATAGAGTGTTGAAAGTGGAATAATAACACTAGAACAGTGTAGTGCAGAAAGGCCCAAAGGCAGCATGGTTCAGCCAGAATTAGCCACAGATCTCCCAAAGTACAAATGCAATGAAGCTGTTTTCTTTGAAAGGAGAGAACACTATCGACTGATGAATACAATCAGAAATTATTTTCCTGTATTATAGATTTTGACTGTACGAGTCACAGTATATTCTTTGACACTTTCTTTGGTAATATTGATAGGACAATTGAAGGAGAAATTATTTATTTATTTATTTATATTTATTTATATTTATTTATATAGTGCCATCCATGTACATGGTGCTTTACAAATTTAAAATATAACAATTGCCCTAAATAAATACATAACAAAATGAAAATATACAACGAAAAGGATCCAGGGTATATGAAATTACAACCAGTACAACGTAACATCACTATAATGGCAATAACCATTATTATAATGCCAATAAAATACAATATCTAAATAGCAATAAAACTAGTCCAATGTTCCAAAGATTTTGGAAAACAAGGAAGTTTTCAGTTTAGATTTAAAAACAATAAGAGAAGGGACAGTTTGCAAGGTCACCGGAAGGCACTTCCACGCAGAAGGGGCAGCGAGAGAAAAAGGGCGTTAACTGAGCTAAAGAGGAGGAGACTCTAGGCTGGGTAAGGAAGCAAGTATTTATGGAGCATAGGTTTCCAGCTGGCTGGTAAGGAGAGATAAGAGCAACAAGATAAGGAGGAGCTAAATTATGTAAGACCTTAAAAGTCAAAACAAGAGGCTTATAAAGGATCCTACAAGGGATAGGTAAACAATGAAAGGAAATCAGGAGAGGGATAATGTGATCGAAATGGCAGACTAACAAAATGATGTTAGCAGCAGATTTTCATTTCATTTCATTTCTTTATGGTCAATAGACCATTAAAACAACTTGTTAAAAACATTTTAAAATGATACAAATATAAATAAATATAGTGGCTCACATTCACCAGAGGAAATACAATCGAAGTGGTAATGGTAGCGTACAATATAGATAAGCAAATATTTCATTTACATAGACAAGGAAGTTCTAGTTAAAATAGCTAAGTTTAAAAATTTTTCTACTTGAAGAGTAACCTCTTTGTCAGAACCTTGCAATAAGATGACCATTAGAGACTCTAAGGGGCGCCCAGGGAAGCGTTGTGTAATGGGGTGTAATAAGTCTTCCCTAGCCCCTTGGTAGAAACTACAACGAAAGAGTACATGTGATATAGATTCAATTTCCTGGTTATCACAGGGGCAGAATCTTTTGCTCAGTGGTGTTTTGTTAAATCTGCCAGTTAGCAAATTTGAGGGAAGGACATTAAACCTTGCCAGGGAGAAAGCCCTTCTATATTTAGGAACTGTTAACCAGCTTAAATAAGGCATTCCATCTTTGCAAGGTAAGCATGGTAAACACAGTGACTGAGGGGAGCAAGGTCCCCTAGCTGTCCCTTGCAGCTCCTGATAATCAATGTCCCTCAACCTCTGCTTGACAATAGTTTTGGCCCCATCTGAGTCTAGAGATAGCAGGTGGGATGTGGATAATCCCACTGAGATGATCTTACATTCAATTGCCTTCCTCCAGAGTGATTTAAAGGAGTCTGACATAGTTTTAGCCAATAAAGAGTTGGAATTAATTGTATAACAACAACGGAGCCAAAAGTGGATAGAGTACATCCATGCCAAACTTTTTAAAGAATTTAGGCCTGACTCCAAGTAGAGGGCAGATCTAGCGACACATCTGGGGACACCATATATTAGCCTCAGAAAGAAAGATGGAATTCCTTTAAAAGAATTCTTATTAAGAGGAAACCAAATTGAAAGCCCATAAAGCAACTGTGGGGCAATTTTAGCTTTAAAAACCCGGATGGCAGCTGGAATAAATTTACTACCCTTAGTAAAGAAAAACCGAGCTAATGCTCTCAAACTTTGTTCGGCTTTCAGTTTGATGTACTTATCCTGAGTCCTCCATCTTATAACTTCATGAAACCAAATACCCAGGTATTTATATGAGTCCACTTGTTCAATTTGTTTTCCCCCTATCAACCATGAGTATCTGATCTTTCTTTTGGCAAAAACAAGAACTTTTGTTTTTGAATAATTGATTGATAAAAAGTTATTACTGCAGTATTCATGAAAGCCTCTCAATAATCTCCTAAGTCCAAGACGAGTCTGAGAAATCAATACAGCATCGTCGGCATAAAGAAGGATAAAGACTTTTGTTGAGTCCATCTTTGGTGGATGGGATGGTAAAGGTTCCAAAGTCTGAGGAAGATCAGCCAAGTATAAATTAAATAGGGTGGGAGCAAGAATGCATCCCTGTCTTACACCCCTGTTGGTGGGAATCTCATTTGTGAGGTGCCCTTGTCTGGAACTACAAACTTGAACAGTAGTATTGTAATACAGGGACTGGATTAAAAATAAAAGTCGCCTATCAATGGAATACTGTTCCAATTTGCTCCAGAGGCAGCCACGTGGGATTGAATCAAATGCTGATTTTAGATCAATAAATGAAGAGAAAAGTTTCCCACCACTTGGTGCAGTATATTTTTGTAGCAGCAGAATGAAAAACAGAGACCAGAGGGGAAAGATGAGATCGAGGAAGACCAGTGAGTAAAAGATTATAGTAATCAAGATGAGAAATAATGAGAGCATAGATTAAAGTTTTAGCAGAAGAAGGAGAAAGGAAGGGTTGGATTTTAGAGATGTTATAAAGAAAGAAATGACATGACCTAGCAACAGTCTCAATGTGGGAAGTAAAAGACAAAGAGGAGTGAAAAATGAATCCAAGACTGCGAGCTTCCTTCACCAAATGGATAAGTGTGTTGTTGACAATGATGGAAAAAGTGGAAGGTAAAGAAGGTTTGGGGGGGGGGATGAGTAATTCTGTTTTCTCATGAGTATTTAATCATGAGTATTTTATGCAGATTCAAGTGTCTAGACGTGGTACTCTGAGTTGCAAGCTACTTTACAGAATTGCACTGTATCATTCCTTACTTGCATTATGATATGGTAAGTGTATCTGCTCTAGACAAAAAAGGTCCAGCTCTCAAAAGCTCCAGCCAAATAATACATCCAGAATACTTTTCAAAGGATGAAAGTGCTCAGTTACTAAAAACAGTGTGTTTGCTCAGACCTTTGAAAATGATGGTGCATATGAGTTAAGTCTTTCAGCTCAACAAACAAATGTGGCTTGAGTTCATAAGAATGAGAAAAGCCTTTGCCTATGGCACAGGCATCTTGGATATTCTGACCCAAAAGCTATCCTTCACTTGCAGAAGCAGAAGGACACATATCAGGGTAACTCCATGAGGTAATAACAATACTTGCAGGTGCATAAATTATGTTGAAGAGAAGGAAAAGTTTATTTCCGCTAAGGATTGAAAGGAGAAGCACTAAAGTGCTAGATTTCATAAACAGCGGCTTCTGTTGTTTATTTAATATGCTTAGCCATTGTAGAAACATTCATGCTTTAATTTTTATGAATGACTTTCCAAAGTATTGTGTCACCTACAAGCTGAAGGGAAAAGTTACACCCAAGAGATGCTGCAGAAATACATTGCCATGGTCAGTACTAAGTCTGAGAGACTCTGAAAGCAATCTAGACAGGTTGTAGTTGTAAGTTTTTCTCCCATCACACACAGTCCTCCTGGAAAAGCATAACATTTTGCACAAAAGGTGTGAACTTCACTCCTGAGAAGAATGAACTTGCTGAAGGGGAATGGAAATCTGTCCTAAGGATGACAAAATCCATGCTGATAAATGCTCATTCTTGTAGTAGAGCCTAGGATGATGCCATCATGACCACAATGTATCTTCAAAGAAGATTGCCACCAAAGGCAGCACATTCAGATACGGCATAGCATAGTGCCAGATATGAAGCACATTAGAACTTCCAACAATTTTTGGTACATGTACATACTAAAACAAAGGCAATGGAAGCTAGATGTCAGAACAGAACAGACTATTCTATTTGGTTGTGCTCCTGGAAACAGAGGGTCTAGATTAATTAAGTTAAAGACTAGTGAAGTTGCTACTAGACACATGTTGACTTTGATGAATGAAACAAAGTTAATAAGAGAAGCACTATGCTAGATTTCCTAGATGAACTAGAAGTTCTAGTCAATTTCTCATAAGAAGAAGAATTTCTGTTAGAATCCATGGAAGGACAAGAGCAAAATGTTGAGCCTCTCATAGAAGTGCAAATGATGCACACATTTGGAATATCACAAGCAGTGGCACAGTCTGATCCAGCTCCTGAACAAAGAAATGAGTGGGTTCCTAGATGCTCAGTGTGATCCAACAAACTTGTACCAGCTCCACCTTTGTCCCTTCTCATGAGGTCATTGTTACCCAGTAAACAGAACTCAAGTTATGTATTAGATTTTCTCAAGCAGAGAAGATGATTCCACACAGCAAACACATTGGAATGAGATACAAGAAGGTGCACAAGCTGACTGAGAAAGGAATAAACAAGACAATCTATTATCAAACTACTGAAATGACAGATGACATCTTGACCAAGCTTTTACCAAGAGACTGCTTTCTACAGTCAAAATAGCACTACAGGGGTACATGTATGGTAGAGAAATAGTGTTATTAACAAATCTTGAATGCCTATATTCACTACTTGCTAATTTGCATTATGGTGATTTCCTGTTTGCTTGTTTTACAACATTCATTATCTTCCTGTTTGTTTTGTTGTTTTACAACACTCATTCTTTTTCTCTTCATTTTCTTCTCTCACTCTCTTTCTTCCATAAGACTCTCTGTTTGATTAGGCACAAATAATCTGTAAGTAAAGATGCATTTACATGTTATACAAAGAAAAGTATGCTTATTTAATTCCCTTCTTTGCTAGATCCTGCTGGGTGGATGGGACTGGTTGTTGTTCAGCTTCTGCTTTGCTATTTGATTACTCTGATTGCTAGATACAGTACTATCTCTCACATTTCCCAGCATATGGAAATGTTTTTTTGGTTCATTTCTGTCGACATGAAAAAAAGAGGGAAATTATGACTTCAAAACAAAATCATTTTAGCAGACAGTTATATGATCAATCATGTTCATTGTGACATATTTCAAACTCTGAAATTGTTGCTTGTACTTTTTTAAAAAATGGTTTCTAGAAGCAGCTAAAAATGGAATGTCAGAGTGAGTTAATAGCACAAATTGAGATTAACACTTCAAAAGACAGTTGTGAATGGAGCACAGTTACTACACACATGGTACTTTGAAAACACCCAAAATTTCAGACGGCACTGTGTTTCCTTCTGAATGGAACCAGTGGTCCATATTCTTTTGTGCTAAAGATACAAAGTTCAGTTGGATTACTTTACAAACATTTGTCTTCTCCTTCCAATAGAACATTTGTTCTCCAAACCAGACTCTTCAACATACTGGGTGACAGCCCAGTCATGTGAAAAGCATCAAAACACTTTCTTGTGCTTTTGCAAAGTAAAAGTCTTATAAACTCTGTTCTTCAAAATGATACACAAATTAAAGGTTTTTATTAATGAATGATTGACTTGTTAAGTTAATGCTGATTGAAGAATAAAAAGAAAATGGATTTTGTTCCAAGGATCCCAGTCCTTTGTGTAGAGTTAATGGCTGGGATTCTGAAGTTGCTCTGTTGTGAAGAACATCCCTCGAATGGCATTCTGCTTATATGATGTGCTTCTCTCTGTGAAAGGTATCAGGTAGATTTCAGCAATTCCTCCTGTTGCCCCTTGTGCCCCCCAAAAATCTATTCTGGAATTGGAGGGGAGGAATACTGGAATACCACTTTGCTTCTATGGCTGGATTTGCCACTCAGTATTGGTCCTCCCTGTGGACAAATGTAGCCCTTCTGTTTATTGAAGGGTACCTAGGATTAAAGCATATATGTGAATAGCCAGTAAGAACAAACCTATCACCAGCCACTGGACTCCCTTTATTTCTTTGTATCAAAAATTGCTTCTCTCATATGAGTGTACATTAGGTTATTGAGAAATTACCATTTAAAAAATCATTCCTGAACATACCCAATGGTTAGTCTTATTAATGGAATGTACATAAATGTCAACTTACCAAAAGCCACATTGTTCACATTGATTCTACAAGTTCACATTGACTATTCTAATTGGAACTAACAACTGGATTGAGGTCTTAGACTAAAAGTCCCAGAAACCCCAGTCAGCATATCCGGAGGCCATGTTGGTTAGAGAATCTGGAGTTTCTAATGTAAAGACAGGAATGTTTCCAGGCTCTCAGTTTATCCACATCTGTGTCTTTAATCACTCAGATATCGTACTGGATTTTAAGGAATCCAGATGGGTCACTTTAAAACATCTGTTTCCACATTGTTCCAATGTATATTTTATGTTCTTACTGTCTCATTGTGTTTCATCCTGTCTTTCCTCTTGAGATTACATTCTCCAAATGTTCCCCTTACTTTTTCCCATGTGCTTCCATCAGCAATTCACTCCCTCCATCAGTTGTTGGCTTTTAATCTTCTTGTTGTTGTTGTTGTTGTTGAGGCTGGACTTTTGAAAGCTCCAACATGCTCTACTCCTTTCTCAGTCCCCACACCCCTTTGCTGCCAGTCACAAATCCATGTGCCCACATCTGCAAAGGCAACTACCTCACTTTACATTCATTCTTATGAGGGAAAGTAGGCACCTCTAAATCAGAAAATTTCACTGTGCCTTGTGCATTATCTTTCTAAGCCTGCTTCCAGTGGCATATGTAGCAAACAACACTGCAAAACTCTTTAAAATCTCCATAGTGTGGACTATATGAACAGCTGTGTACTGGGGTGTCATGAGCAGTGAAATCCCACCAAAACGATAGGAGCGAAGGAGGATGAGTCTATGTGTTTTGTAAAGAAAGTGGTGTTTTCCTATGAGATGTCTTGTAAATGGCTAAGATTTGAACAAACCAGGCTGGAAGCTGAGGTGAGATTTGGGTAGAGGTGGGAGAGAGCCATAACTTAGCCAAGGCTTGCCAGCTGGAATCATGAGAAGGAAGAAGAGAGATAGAAAATGATGTCTGACAACATGACAGCCTGTTAATTGTTTTCTCTTCATCTTAAGCAAGTCTTTTCTTTCATATAAAGAGCAGCATCTTATTTTCTGTCTTTAGCGGATTGTTCCAAGGAAGCTAGAGTACATATATTTAGAAATATATGATTTCTTGGTGGTGATAGGGAAGCCACCATTATCCCATGGTGATAAACCACTACAGCAGAAAAGGAAGGGAAAACGCACACTTACATTTTCAAAGAAGCTATGTAGCCAATAGCTCCAAGGGTGATGATCTGATGGTTCCTGACAGAAGATTGAAAATCATACTGATGAAAAACAGGAAAGGTTGAAAGAGATAGGGGAGCACTTGGGAGAAACTGGGGAACATGGATGCACTTCCCTCTTTTTCTCAATAAAACAGCACCAGAGACAAGAATCAGGTGGGATTTGGAAATAGACAGAAAAAAGCAATTATAGCAATGGAGGTAATCTGAATTTCCAGAATTATTCTGGAAAGAAAATAATGCTAGTTGTGATGGGTATGAAAGTACACATTGTGTGAATTTAGTCCAGGAAATCATGAACAGCTGTGTGATCTGCCCTTTAAAAGACCATAATTCTCCAGTTTGAATTCACGTCTTGTCTGGATTCCAGCAGATGTTGCCTTCAGTGTATAGAAATAAGGTAGACCCTGGGAAAAAGAGCAAATAGGTGAGTTCCTGACTTTTTGCATATTTCCTAAACCTGCAGATAGTTGTCATATCAAGTAACTTTTCTACATTCAGAATGTGCAGTTGTCAGTTTGCCAGTTTTGATAATTTTTTGAAAATAATTTCTTGCTTCTTTTAGATACCCAAATGGATTCTGAGAGCTGGAAGCAGATGAGATATTGTGAACTTCTGAAAACCCTTCTCAAGTTGGTGTTACTACGGTTATCTGGCCCAAGCCCGAGGTCTACAATTTCATATTGGTTATGGTTAATATTTCCACATGGCACTCCATAAGATGAACTCCACATGTCTGAAAGGGTCATGGAAAGCCTGTGTAGGCAGGCATGGCCATATGGCCTTAATTATGCAGGCTAAGTCTAGGCCAGTAAACAACAATCTGTAGCACAGCCGGTAGTGCCCTCCAGACACAGCTGACCATTAGGCTAATGCAAGGGCTCTCAGCCCCGAACTGCTTGCTCGACGTGATTAGTACATCCATCTATACAATCGCTAAGCACTCTTCATCTGCATACTGTTCTAACAATTGGCAGTGCTGGCCAAATCTCATCAATTCTGATTTTGACCTTTCGGAGGCTTTGTCTCCATTCAAATCTTTATTGTTCTTCTCGGGAGAGGGCTAGTCTCCAGGTACAATCTTCCCTATAAAAACCCCAAGTTTGAGCTTCTTGTCGGAACGCTTGTGCCCTGCATCCCGAACTGCTGCCACTCTGTTTGGCGAGCCTCCCCTTAGCCTCCAAGTGCTGGGAACCACAAACCCAAGCCTTGAACTCTATTTCTCATCTCCCAGACTGCAGGATCAGGTGGAGTATCACCCTAGGAATCCGCTTAAACCCCTATCAATTTTCCTCACTTTCTACGTCTATAGTTCTTGTATGAGTGCATGATTGCATGTGTCTTTGTGTGCCGAATTGTGGATATTACAATAAAATCTTTTTAATTGTACAACCGTGCCTAGTTCTTGTCGCGGCCTGACCCCGTAAACATAGAGTTAAAGATCTCGCTACGTTGCCCTGCCTCTCGTAGTGCTAGCTTGTGCTCTTTGCTAATTCCCAACCTTTGTAATATTTAGAGCGCATTTAGGTGTCCCTCCCAGGACCTCCAGAAATCAGGGTAACATTTGTCTTTTCTTAGCAACAGAGTTTTCCTGACTCTCGATCCAGCAGCTATTATGAGTGGACTGGATGGGACAGACATTGAATAGCAACTTGGAAAATTCTTGTCAAAATCTCAAATACAGCTGTGGGTGTTACTAGTTATCTGGATAAGAGAGCCCTTGGAATCCTGATAGGAATAATGAAGGTTGTTTCACTGAATGAAGACTTTATTTTTGCTTTACTGGGCCACTGGCATTCATGACTCATTTTCCATCTTGACCTCCCAGGCTTCTTCAATACTATTTCTTATTTTGGACATGGCAGATTACTGTGAAAATAACGGGCAAACTGGATGCATTAAGCATTTGTCATAGTATACAATCTTCTCATTCTCTGTCATATCATGAATACAGTGCTAAGAAATATTGGCTCATCTCTTGACAGTTGTGGAGTTTTCCAGTCAGGTGGCCTTGTGCTGTAATACAAATTTATCAAAGTACAATAGACGGCCTGATGCCAGAGAACTTTATAATACACTTCCTGATCACCTATCTTTTTTGTTAATGGAGTTGCTAGCATGTGGATTCTATTTTCACAAGCTTGATCACCAAACAGAAGAGACTCATTTGCAAATTTCTGATTTTTGAAGCACCATTTGAAATGAGCCAATGGTTGTGAATTATTTGAAAATATTATCATGACAAAAAGTAGCAGTTGCCCCCTCCCCTCATGTAACATGACGACAGTAAAAGCTGCACGATATATTTATTTGATATGGAAAAGAACACCAGACTGAAGCCATACTGTTAACTTTTTCAAGGTTCTTCTCAGATGTTCTAAACAATGTTTGTAGTAATAAGTATTATTCTTGTTTCCTTGCCATCAGTTGATCACTCAGAGACAACACTAATGGTTGAGGAAAAAAGAGAATTTCTGTTTACACAGATAAGTCTCCCTACTCTGATAGCCTTTATGGCATAAGAGCCAGTGAAGTGCTCTTCATTTTTCGGCAACGAAAGTAAATCAAAAGCCCTAGGCCGTGTAGAAAGAACTCATCTATCTTTGCTCACTTTCTTTTGTTCTCTGAGAGCTAAACTACATGATACATTAAGTGCTTTGCATGCAGCTAAGGCCTCTGTATCATTATTTAAAAGATATCACCCCTCCCATCCATTTGATCCAATGGATCAAGACCCCTTCAAATGGATAGGGAAGGTTTAAGCTTTCTAGCCCTAAGTTAACTCATTTTCCTGTGCTGAAACTAAAACGGTTGCATCCTCTGTCGAGAGTAATGAAAGTTTTCCCTTCCCTCTTTTTAGCTCCTAAGGGGGAGAGGAAAGCAGCTTTAGGAAACTGAGCACTTGGAGTGAAGTTTCTACTTCCCCCTCCATATCTATCTCTGAGTTCTAGATCAGTTCACACTCACTCTGACACATTGTTACTGTTGTGTCAATTTCATCTTATGGCAACTCTATAAATGAGAGACCTCGAAGAACCCTGGTCATCAACAGCCCTTCTCAGATCTTACAGACTATGACTTTTTTAAATCAATTCATCTGCGACGTGGTCTTTCTCCTACCTTCCAGTTTGCCGAGCATTTTCATGTTTTTGAATGAGTCATGTCATTCTAGAATATGTCCAAAGTATGATAGCCTCAGTATAGTCATTTTAGTTTCCAAGTGGAGTTCAGGCGTGATTTGCTCATGGAACCATTTGTTTGTCTTTTGGGTAGTTTCTGGTATCTGTTGAACTCTCTTCCAGCACCACATTTCAAATACTTTTGCATCTGTACATAGAAATCAATTATCTATACAATTGAGAATCTTACCTAGTTCCTTCCATGTCTTAGGCCCTTTTTGCATGGTACCTTTTTGCGCGACAGGGGAGGGCATCTCATGTGAGAAGCCTCATCCGAGATGCTGCCGCTTCCCCCTCCTTCCTTCCGCAGGTTGCTTCCTGTTTGTGCGACCGTCACACGAGTGCCCCACCCCTTCCTTCCGCAGGGCACTGTGGGAGATGTAGGTTGCGCTGGGAAAGGAAGCGCGCCCGCACCGGCTCCCCGACGCACCGCATGGCAGGTAAGTGCGCGAGGGCAGCGCGAGCATTGCGCAAGTGCGGGGCATTTTCGGCTTCAAGCCGAAAATCAAAAAATGTGCGCCTGCCCCGCTGCAGACTCGTGAGCGCCGCGCAAGTGGGAGTGCGTTGTACGGAGCGGCGCTCCCATTTGCGCAGCGCTCAAGGGGCGCTTGTGCTAAAAAAAAAAAAATTGCAAAAAGGGCCTTAGGCTTCTTATTTCTTGATCAAAGTCTCCACTTATACACTTCCTTTTAAGTAAAAAATTAAAGGAGGGCCCGGCTGCTTATTCTTGTTGGTGATTTACGCTAATCTAAAGACTGCAACACTAGTGATTGTACTTCCTTTTGGTGAAGAAATATATACAGCTAGGTAGTGAAGATGAGGCTGAGTCATTTTGAGTAATCCTTGTAGTATACTCATGAGACAGGATCTGGGCAGTTCTGGGATCAGTAGTGATATTTCAGATTCCCCTTGTTTTTCCCCAACAGTACGCATCCCTTGTGGGCCCTATTTTTGACTCAGGCAAATGTATTTCCCTCCCCTAACAGCAGCTGTACTAATTCTTGTTTGACACCACAGCAGCTGAACCAACAGCCAGGAAGTGAACCCTGAGGCAACTCATTTTTGGTCTATACAAATGACACCCCATTGTCTAATGAGAAAGTAGGGCTCAGTTACATAAAATTTGACTTAATCTCTTGTTAGGATTGATTTTGTTTGAGGCAGTTTTGCTTACATGCATTTTCATCAATATATATTTCAAAGTGATCCAATAAGACTGCAATCCTATACCTGACTATTTGGTAATAAGTCCTCTTCAACCCCATGAGGCTAATTTCTGCATAGAAATGAATAGGGGTGCTAGAGACAAAAATGCTGTAAATGGATTGTGGTGTGCTTTTGACAGGCTGTATCCCACCTTCTCGCCTTGTACTGTCCACTATCAGGTCATGCAGTCAGAATGAATAAGATGACATGATTTCTTTGAAGCATTTTTGCGCCTAGATTTTTGGTAAGTCTAAAAACATCTGTGTATGCAGGGTATTGCAATTTCTTCCAAAACATTACAAAGCATGCTTCAGAGGGTTTTTTTAAAGTACATTTTATCTCTTCCACAAATTGTCCATTTTTATTTAGGGGAAGGCTGAGGCCATTTCCACACTACACTGTTATAGTGCTATTATTCCATTTTCAACATCCCTATGGAATCCTGGATTTAGAGAGGAGCATTTAGAATTCTCAGCCAGAAAGCTCTTTGGCCTCAGAATTCCACAGGGTGTTAAAAGTGGAATAATAGCACTATAACAGTATAGGGCAGAAATGGCCATATAGTGAGATTCAAAGCCCTGCTCCTTTAGATATTTTGCAGGAACCAGGCTTGTCAGTTCTTTGGTTGTGCTGGTAGAAGTCTTAGAAAAGTACCATGCTTTCTTGGATCTTCAGGCTGGGAGGGAAATTTCTGGATGAAGAGTGCTGGAGGAAGAAGCAGCAGCAGCTTGATGTCAGGTGGCTTTGAAGCAGAGGTGGACAAACTGCAGGCCTGGGGCCACAAACAGCCCCTAAAGATGTTTTTGTGGCCCTTGACTGACCACAAAAACCCCAGGCTGACCTTTTTCTGGCCAACAAAACCCAGATGAATTGCTGTTCTTGGAAGCCTCCAGTGCAACAACTTCTAAGATCAGTTTCAAGGCTTCCCTGTACTGTTTAGCATCTAAGTACCAATTTGTGATATCCAGAAGCAGACTTCTGGTCACTTTGGGATTTTTATCTTTTTTTCTTTTTTCTTTTTTTTTTTGGTGGTGGTGATGGTAATCTGTGCAGCCCTCACAGGATCCTGGTGTATAAAAGTGCCCACTCCAGACCTGCCACATGTGTCTGCACATGCTTTAAAGCCTGGACATCCATATCTACCTGCTGCAAAATGGAATTAGGGCTCACTGGCTCAGCACAAAAGTGTATGTTTTTGTGTATTGCACTTGTGCAACATCTGTGTGCTGAAAAGCTAAGTGCAAAGAGGAGGGGACTCAGGAGAGAGGTGGTGCCTGCATGCATTGAATCTTTTTCAATATTTTCAACCCATCATGAAAACTGAGCAACATCTTTATTTGTCCCCACATATGTGCCATTGCATTCATGAGATCCCATAACAAGTGTTTTCTCCATGACAAGTTTAAAAATTAATTTGATCAATTATTGGATTGAAGTAATGGCCAGCAATTCTCCGGTCACTCTCTGAAGTGGGAAACTGCAATGCCCTGTCTGTACACCTGCCCAGTTTTCTCAGGGCTCCAGCTGAGAAGTAACTGCTGCATACTCATCAACATTTCATAGATGAAAACTGGGACACGCGTGGTCAAGCAACATCAGAGTGTATTCAAGTTGGCAAAAGTTATTAATGAGGAAAAAAAGACAAACTAGGAGAGGCTGTAGCGGTTTGCTTTTGCCTGAGTCTACTGGGAAAACTGGAGCTTCATTCTCTCCTTAACTCTTCCCCCACCTACTAAGCCAATTAAGCACAAACTACTTTTTCCACTTTGAATTCAGTTTGCACAAATGGAAGTAAGCTGAGGACAAAGGGGAAAAATTGAAGGAGGATGAAGGAGGAGAAAGAAATGGGAATTTAAAAACAGATGAAAAAATAGGTTGGCAGATGATTAATCAGGGCTGTTCCAGCCAAACTCTGACAGTCGGAGGATCCTCCTGCCTAGAGATCACCAGGAGCAACAGGAGCTGGTGGAAGGAGAAAGAGATCCATTGAGCTCCCCCAGTTTAGCACAACTGTACTTGCACATACATGGATCACATCCCAAACTACTAGACTTTTTATACACAAAGATGAAGGCAAAAAACCTGCAGGTAGTGTTCTAATGAAACACTCGGTCATTTTGTTCCATTTAAAACTGAGAAGAATTATTAATTTGTACAAGCCACCATTTGATCTGTTCCACTGAATAGCAGAGTTAAAAACAAGAGGGAGAAAGAGAAGAAATTAAGATGAGGAGGAGTCAATAAGCATGATAGTTGTGATCATTTGGAAAATTTAAGATCATGTTCTGAAGACTGCAATGCTCTATTCACTTACTTGAGAGTAAACCCTATGAAGGTATTGTGAGTAGACATGTATAGTGCTGCTCTTAGAAATTCTATCCTTTAATGTATGCACTTGAACACGCATTATATCCAGAAGTTTTCCAAACAAGCATTCTGCCTAGAGGCTATTTTTTAAAAAAAGTATAAGAAAATGAAAACTTCCAATGCATCTCATGAAAAAAGAAGAAAGAAAAAAAACACAGGGTCCTCTCAAAGGCCTCTCCCTAAACTGCAAACCCCAGGATTCCATAGGATGTTGAAAGTGGAATAATAGCACTGTAACAATGCAGTGTAGAAACAGCCAGAATCTCAGGACATGTAAAAGAAGATTTTATTTCTCAAATTGTTCCAAATCTGCATCCTGAGATGCTGTCTCTTCTACATCAGATCCAATGGCTGTTATGCAAGAGAATGGCTTACTTTCACGTTAATTTGTTTGGATGAGGCTGTATTTGTGTAATTTTCCATAAACTTGCTTTGAAGTAAATTCTCCTGCGATCAATGAGTCTTATACCCATACAATCATTTGAAGCATCACGATACATATGAATTTCAAATGACTGCATTTTTATCCCACTGTAAACTCAATTCAGCAAAAAATAAAGCTGATATCAGGCCACCACAGAAAACACCAATTTATTTCAAAAGATGCACCCAAGTGCTTTTTTTCTTTTTTTAATTCAGCTAACTTAAATGAAAAGTGTAAATGGGATCTAAGGTTAGCTGATGAAGGACTCTAAACAAGGTACCTGTAGGAACTCCTGTAAGAGCAAATGCACCAGCTAATATTGAAGCTTGCCAAAGGTTGTCTCGGCAAGCATAAATTTTAAACGGACTGAAATTTGATTTTGCTTCATATTTTTTGTGCAAATAAAAAAAATCAATCATACATCAGATACAGTTGTTTCAAATAGAGGTTGACTTTGCAAGAGGTGGCTCTAGTATTAAATATAATTTATGATGTCAAGGTAAATGTTTTAAGCAAGCAGTTTTAAAGACATTGACTTTAATAGGATGCACGACCCTGGTGCATTTTTATTTAGTCATGAACATCTTGCCCACATTAGCATTTCCAAACGGGGCCTGTGCAGAATACAGTTTCTGGCTTCAACAGCAGATGTACATTTTAAGGTGTTTTTCTCTCCCCCCATTTGTTCAGCATATAGAAGTTCCTACTTCTTTACCTAGGATACTGTGTAGTAGCAACCAGAGGCTTATACAGTCTGTTAAAGCATTTCGTTGAACATTAACATTCTTTTGGTGCCTGCTTAGGGGGATACAGCTTGGAGAAAGTTTTTTTTTAACAGTTTGCTTCTTGCTTATTAATGAGATGAATCTACAACATGTTGCCGTCTGTTGTTTCTCTTCCCCCTCCCTCAGTGATTTTCTCCCACAAGGAATTTCAGCGCTCATGAAACTTTGGACATGAACTGATTTTTTAAAAAGTTGTTTCAAGACAGAGAGTGAAAAGTCAATGAGGAAATATGGGGAAGACAGGTACCCTTGTTTTGGTATCAGATTTTCTGCAACAGTCACCAACCGAAGGATAAATGGCAAGTTATTTATAATTATATATTTGGAAGGGATCATAGTATATTTTAACTGCAACTAATACAGTCCTGAACAGAGAAAGACTAATCTGACACCAAAGTGATTTTACAGGCTCCCTGACACTCCCACAGAATATTGATCAAGGCATAGCAAAAAGTCAATTTGCACATTCACTCATAAGAAAAGAGGAAAAGAGAAACTTCACATATTAATGCTATAGCTTTTTCTGGATTCTGCCTGTGTGCAACGTGATAACTATATCTGTTCTCCAACAGTGGTACACGGATATTCTTTGCCATATCTCCTTCTCCAGTACCATATTTGTCTCCTGATATCATATCTCCCAGTAAGTATTCCATTTTCTCATGTTTCACCTTTTGGAGAGATGTTAGCCAACTAAATCAAATCTCTTCCTATTGGGCATAGTGTCTCTCCCTGCTGAACAACGGTATTTGTATGGATAGTATCATTCTACAGTTTTGCTGCTAGGTGGTGCTGGACTTGGCTCAAAATAGTTTCTTGTGTCTGGTCTGTTCTTGTTTATGAGAGAAAAAATATTGTTGTCTGGCTTCGTGACTGGTATGCCCTCTAAGCTTTCCATGAGAGCGTCTTTATTTTATATGCAGGCATATAAACCTGCACAATTCAAAGTGCAAACACTGCTTTTCCTCAACATACTCTCTTGTTCACTCCACAGGTACCAATCCAGGACAGTAAATGTCACAGAAGATGTTGTGGAAAAGACATGGAGCCCCCCCCGCCACCCCTATTGTTGAGGGACTGAATGTTCCATGCCTTTTGTCAGTTTTGGTCACATGAGCTCCCATGGTTGTAAACAGCATTAACATCAACATTAAGATCCTCCTAAACTTTGGACTTTCATAATAGTTTATAAGAAGAAGATAAAGAGGCTGCTTTATATATATTTTTTCTAGCTACTTATTAAAGCATACAATCAATTTGTGCATGTATACCCTTTCCTCAAGGAGGTTCATCATACCACACAGAAATTACATTGCATAGGCACGTTGTCATATAGAGTTTATGTTACCCAGGTACACAACTATGTTGCATATTCTTATACATACACATTTTTACACAAACATTACATAGTTTCACAGTATAATCTAAGCCTATCTTTCATTTTATGTAAGAAACACATTTTATATGGGTTGCTCATCTGTCCAGAGAGGAGTGGCACTGTCTGTCAACCAGTGTTTTAGAATAGAGTGCCCACTCGACAAACAGAATATAACCCATAATTTGCAGGTGTTGGAAGCAGACCACTCACCTCTATCTGGTTTGAGGTGGCTCTTAGAGACTTGGCTGAAACTTCTTTATCTGATCATCAGCCAATAACGAAAGCAAAGTCAAGATGACAACCAGCTTTGCTCTTGTACACACCAGTGACCCTGGAAATCTCACCAGGATATGGCTGCATGAAGAACCAAGAGGAAAAGGTTTGCTCCTCCTTCTTACTCCACTTCCTCCCTGTTATTTCCCCTAACTTTGGCTGTGACGACAAAAGGAAGGAAGGAAGGAAGGAAGGAAGGAAGGAAGGAAGGAAGGAAGGAAGGAAGGGAAGGGAAAGTGTTTTCCCTCCCTCATCCCTCTCTTCTTCTTCTTCCTTCCTCTCTCTCATCCTTGCTCCTTGGACATAGCTGCATCTCCTGTGCCAGGGAAATTAAAGAATTGCTGGAGTGATTGGGGACGAACGGGCTCTCAAGAGCATCTGAGACTGGTGTACACCATAAGAATCATATGAGCCCCAAAAAGATAGATAGTTATACTCCAGAGCTGCTAGAATGGATTGGTCATTGATGATGACTGATGGTTTTCCTGACCAATGCTGGCTACTACAGCATGTATATGAAAAAAATGCTAAATACATAAGTTGTTGTATAAATAATTACTAAACACAAATATATGTGCATATGTATAAATATTATAGCCAGAGTTATATAACTTTCTAGCAAGGGTCATATGCCTAGTTATAAGTTAAATTAAACAACCACACATGCAATCAATACACAATACATAGTCTACAGACAAGCAATCTGTATATGACAGCCAACTACAATTTCACCATAGCAAGCAGTCCTTTGGCAGAAAATGTTGTTACCTGTACAGAAAGTGCTGTTTGTGCAAAGTATGCACAGATTAAGGTCTGAACTGTGAAGAGCCTCTTCAGGATTCTTGCCAGGGTTTTTCACTTTAGAAAAATATTCATTTTCTGATTTTTTTAAAATATTCTTTTAACTTTGTCTTCATGAGCTATGGCACAGATATGCAAACATTCATTAGCATTCTGATCAATATTTATGAAATTGTAAATCAGACTTATTTGTAATTCATGTTTAAGGTTGTTAATGACCAAATGTGATCTCCGAAACCTACCTCTTAAGCCAACTGTGCTCTATCCAAAGGGTTTCTGAAGTGCTGCAGATAGAGGTACTAAGGACTGATGTCTGTAGCACTTCCCCAGTCATGGGGTTCACTGAGACAAGCAGCTATAGCAGGACACCAAGAGGTCTCTCCAACTATTTATTTCAACATGCCCTGCAATAGAGTACTGCAGACTTAAGCCATTTCCGCCCTACACTATTGTAGTGCTATTATTCCACTTTTGACCTCCTATGGAATTCTGGAGCCCAAAGAACTCCCTGGCTGAGAATTCTAAATGTCCTTCCCTAAACTGCAAACCCCAGGATCCCATAGGATGTTGCAAGTGGAATAATAGCACCAACACAGTGCAGTGTGGAAATGGCCATAATTTCTCAGTGCCTCAGAACCCTTTGGTTGGTGTGCTGCTTGGCTTAAATGATGGTTTTGTTTTTTGTTTTTGTTCTTTTTGTTGTTGTTTTGTATTGCAAAAACAGCTATGATGACAGAACTCTGTCATTGCCGCTATGTTTGATTACGCAGGCTATCAGCCACAGTCTTTCATTATTATAGATAAAGGTCCTTTTCTTGTTGTCCCTCAGGCACAGGAGATTTGTGAACCAGCAGCATACAGAACTGCAAGACTGAAACTTTCTTTTCCTTCAAAAATATAACTTAAGGGGACTTGACACAATTTATCTGCTGCAATAACCGTTGAATTCTCAAGTAGTCTAAACTTCAAATGGGTGTTAGCACAACAAATAGATTTAAAGGTGCCCTGTGCTCCTCCTCTTTGACAATGTGAAAATATATCTGCCCTGTCTTGGCAGGGCTGGATTAGATGTACTTGGAGCCTGGGCAGAGGAATAATTTGACTCCCCTCCCTCCCCCCATCCTGCAGAAATGGAAATGCACATGTATTGTAACTCATCTCTCTGTTTTTGTGCAGACAGCTCCTGGGCTGTTCTTCACCCTGCTTTTTGTCACCTAATTTGTCTTTTCTTCCTCAAGAGCCCACTCTCTTGCTTTTATTCATTTCCCTGAACAAGGAATTCTCAAAGTAGGGTGTGTAGGGGGGAGAAAAAAAAAACTTTGAGGGGGAAACTGTGCTAATGTGTTTCTGGCCTTAAGTCTCTGGAAAGCATAGTCAGTGACAAAACAGAAACAGAAGGCACCGGATCGAAAAAAGATCTCATTTTGGAGGAATTTATTCCTTCCTGGGAATATTGTCCTCCATGAAGTAGGGCTTTAACTATTTTGTTTGGTTTACATCCTGTTTTCTTTGCTTCAAAATTTGAAAATTCTCATTTACGTGCTTACCTAGACAATTCCCTTTTACTCACTTCAGGATCTGAATCAAGTGTGCTACAGTGGTGAAAGTATTGGTTTTAGAATTGGAAGGTGCAGGTTTAGTTCCTACAAAGCCATAAAACTCATGGTATAATTTCAGGCCATTCAATTTCTCTCAGCCTGCCCTACCTTTTAGGATTCTTATAAGGACAAGAAAACTGATTTTATAAAAAGTAATTTCCTTTTCTCCTTTTGATGGGATCAAATCTAACCTAGTCCTTAGCTGGTACACGGTCACTTCTCTTTTCTTCCAAGTCCCAGAAGGATGCTTTTGAGGCTGCTGGGCACCCCAGAGAACCCAAATTTTCCAGAAAATAAAAACCCTCAAAACCCTCAAAAAATGGAAAAATTACACTTCCAGTGTAATTCTGCTCTAAGACAAAGTATGTGCCTCCATCTTGTTTTTTTTCAAATGAGATGTGTGTGTTTTTCAAAAGGAGGTGGGTGAACATATGAAATTGTGAGCCTGGAAAAGTGACTTCTTCATCCTCCAGAATATGCCCATCCCTGATCTAAAGGCTCCATTTTCTCTGGTTCTTATCCATTGACTGTGACAGTCTAGTACATCTGGTGCAGTATTTAACCAGACATCTGATGGAAAGTACAGATGAAAATAATGATTTAAATTGATAAATGCTGCTTTGCCTCCCCTGCTATAACCTTTCTGGCCATAAGCTTTTCATAGCCCTTCTTTACTGAAAGACGATAGTGAAATCCAAGAAAAGAGAGGTGGTAACTCTATCCTACTATCTCTACAAACTTTATTATTTATTTGGTTTAACTTAAAGGTATAGGCCTAGTTTTAATATTTAGATCTGCAGTAGACCTTGATGTAACAGGACCTAATGCCACACAAATGATATTAGCTAGGGAAATAATAGATTGTCTCCGTGATTTAGTCAATGGCTATAATATCTGACTTTACTCAAATGGGCTTAGAAGCTGCAGAAACAAGTGCATCACTCTTATTGTGTTGAAAAAAGCAAATTCCAGAAATTGGTGAACACCAAGCTGTGTGCAGGATTGGTTGAAGCTTTTGATTCTCTTTGCTTATATCTTCCTGTGCCCAAATGCACAGATTAGCCACTGCTTGGGCAGCAAATAAAAATAGTATTTAAATTAATATTCATGCCCAGATCTAGATATAGAGGAAGGGCATGCTGGGCTGGGCAGGGCTTCCAGGAGTACTCAGCATTCACGAGTGGTCCCTTCCTATGACTTACAATGTAGGCTGTCCAGTAGATGCTACAGACTCTGATTGTAACAGTTTGGGTCTGTGACTAAGTCCTTGCAGAATTCTGCCTGCAAGGATCCTGCTGTTCATGGTCAGGGAACAGGGCCACGCATCCCACACAACAGCCCATTTGTGACCACAAGGGACAGAGAGTGGGAAGCACCATCTGCAGCACTGCCAGAGGACCAAAGCTGCACGTCTTGGCAAACACCCCAATATGGCAGACATTGAGAACATGCATCTTTTTGAGGTATATACTATCATCCTCCTCTGCCAAGTATTGTGTCAGTGGCTGGTGGGGAATACTCAGCATAAACTGATTGCGTGGTGAGCCTGATAATAAAGCAAGATTAATATGGAAAAGATGAGAAGTTCTATAATAAAATCTGCTAACTTAAATCATCCACGTTTGTGTACTGGCATTCATATTTAGTAACAGTCCCAAGGCTGAGATTAAAGCTGTTTGGTAGGTTACTTCAAGGCCTTTTTATTGCTAAATCTTATTATGTCTCTAAAATGTAGAAATTAATCACCTGTCATCAAAGCTGCAGTGGATTATTGACTTCTAAATGTCTCTACAAATTGATTCATGACAGGGTGAAACCGGAGACTAAGCTAGCATTGAAATCCTTGTGCATGTGATAAAAAGGGTCTATTAAAAGTGTTTCAACAAATGCTGCCTATTTAGGTAATCATCACAAAGTGTTTCGCTATTGAATGTGGGTACAAAAGACAATTTTTAAGGCACACGAAAGCAGTATGCAAAAGCTATGATTGATCATGGTCATGGTCATGATCTTCAATCCCCCTCACCTGGGCAATCTTCTCTGGTCAAACAGGTTTGGCAGGTTTTTGTCTGGGGGGGTCTTTTTTTGAGAAGGAAGCATTGCAATGGTAGACTGAAAAGAGAGTTGCCATATATTACTTTTTAATTAAATTTTATTTGCATTGTATAAAACTACAAGCACATTACCAACAAAGTAAAAAATAAATATGCAAATTCAGGGATTGAACTGACAGGTATCATGTACACTGTTATCCGTTCATTGGTGTATGTGTTTTGCAAAACCCAGCTTGAACAAAATCATCATTCCAATAAAAAGTCCTTTGCGGTAACATTCCTGTCTTTGTTCTGATTAATATAGGCAATAAACTTGTTCCATTCTTCACTGCTCTCACAGCTTATTGACCTTTTCCTCTAGGTCTTGTCTTCAAGAAAGGCACCACCTTTGCAACTTCCTTTGCAGTTTGTGCACTAATTGGAAAGAGTGAAGTTTTCTCTCCCCGGCTATTACTGTTCCCAGTTTCAGCCACATAATGTTTTACTGGCATTGCACACCTTCCCTCGTTCCCTGCAGGCTTCCTTCTACCACTCTCGCAGAGCATATGCATTTGGCCACCCCATCATGACCTAATTGCAGAACCATGTTCTTTCCCTAGTAGCATATGGATACCTGGAAGGTTGAACAGACACTTGCAAAAATGAAAAGTTGCTATTGGAACTATTTCATACTGAAACTGCTGTGAATTTGGCTGCACTCCTTGAATGCAAAAGCTCTCTTACTTTTGCAAGTTTTCCTTCTGAATAGATATCTATCCTGATAAAATTCCCTTTTTTTGTCTCGAGCTTGTATGTATAAAGAAGAAAAAGAAAAACCTGCTTATAAAAACCTTTCCTTGGACAACTAGCTCTCTATCCTCCTTTTCTCATCTAAGTAATTTTTCACAATTCATCAGGTATATGCTCTCTACCTCCTTTCATTTGCCTTTCTCTCTTCCACAGTTTGCTGAGTGGCAGCATTGTGCTATTCTCGGCATCACTCTTTAGCAAGGCTTAGGGCTGTGCTGAATAATTCACTGATTTCCTTTCTGAGTCAAAGCTAGGAGTTTTGACTCAGAATTCCCCGCGAATACTTAGAAGCTGTGAATATTATTTATCTTGTAAATACTGTTTGTTTCCTCTAACTTAGTGCATCTTAAGCTATCTGATGTGGGGGACAAGCAATTTCCCACTTAATGTGGCAGGGACCAGTACGACGTTTGCGCCCATTGGGTAAAATGATCTTTTTTCTTTCCTGGAAACTCACTGGGAACTGTCAGCCAGTGGCTTGGGGACCAGTACTGGTCCATGGACCTTCACTTTGAGTAGCACTGCTGTATTGCCTCTCCCTGGATTAGTTACAATGACAAATGGCGATCCTAGGTAATCAGGAACCACACGACGAACAGAAGGAGGGGAGAGTATTGATGATGTTCTGAAATAAAATTCTCTAGTAGTAAAGGTTCTTGTGGGTTGGCACAACCAGTAAATAAATAAATAGACGAAATTTTGCTACATCATAATATTCAGAGCAAATGTACATCAGGGTAAGGAAGTGTAATTTAAATGCATATGAAGACATTCTTGCAAGGAATAATGGGTGTGTGTTTGAAAACGACATGAAGATTTGAGTATTTCTGAAAATGTACACCCTCATTAAAAGGTGATTTGTTTTTGTCTCAGTCCTGTTGAAGCTGCAGATCATTGACCTTTTATTTGCTGTGCTGTTGTTAATAGTACTACTCCTACTGCTATTAGTATTCACTTACTATTGTATTGAACACTTAGCAAAAAATCCAAAGGGAGGGGTCCAATATGACTTGCAATCTAATAGACATAGTATGAAATGAATAATGGAAAGTGAAGAGGAGGAAAAGAATGTCATCTTTAGTAGCCAGGTATGGTGAACATGCTCAAAATCATCATTTCCTTCCAAGAACCAGTATGTCTATTCTGCCTTCCATTGCAAAGGTAGAGTTGGGGGTGGTGGTTTTTTGCTCGCAAATAGTACAAAAAGGCAATAATACAGGGAAGTGAGGTCATCGTTTATTAGTGATTTTGAAATTCAATCAAGATATGGGTCTGAATAGTCCAAAAATAAGTTTTTTTCTTTCATGTTTGATGACCATTCCTGTGCTGCATTTCCATGTGAATAGTAGCTATTGCAGATATGTTCTGCAACTCTTAAATATTGCATCAGTTTCTGACAGATGGTACTGAACACTCAAGTCACATTCAGGTGTTGGTCAGTGTTCATTAGTTTAGAGAGAAGAAGACACATTGCCATGAGAAAGACAGACAGACACAAACACAGAGAGAAGAGAGAGAGAGAGAGAGAGAGAGAGAGAGAGAGAGAGAGAGACATATCTGAGTGCATGTTGTTCATGTCTGGTATAAAGAATATAAATTCTATATAATCTAAAATATATGAGATGAAATCATCCAACAGGCAGAAAGTGAAATATTGGTGGAATCATTTCTCTAAATCTCAGAAGATGATTTTTTTTTTATCTAGAGGATTTGCCATCTGCAATTTCTGTGCTGCTCCATGGTTTGCTTTAATTTATCTGACTAATGACATGAAAGATGGAAACCGTTTTTTTAAAAAACAGAAAAAAATCAAAAACAAAACAAAACCACACAGTGTTTGGTTGCTTAAATTAAGTTTATGAGTTTTTCTTAAGCCTGCCAAACAACTTAAATATTTCATGACTTTCCACATAGGCTAGAGTTCTAATATTTATAACTCTTGTGTGCAGATTTCAAAAATGATAATTACAACTCCCAGGATACCAGACGTAGCAGATGTTCAGTATTTTGTTCAATGTTGGCAGAACTGCTTTTCATGTTTTTTTTTTAAATGGTATCCCACATATTTTATCCAAGATGATAAAAGAGAGCATTGTGGTTTCAGTATAAATTAGACACTGAGTTCAAGTTTGGGTATAATAACATTATCCTACATTTATATCCCATCCTGGGAAGCAATACAGAATAGATAGGATTAAGAGTCTCCCATTTAAGTATTCAGTGGCATCACTAGGGCTGAAGTGAAGAATGCTGATCTTGTTCTTGTTTTTATGGGCTTTCTGTTTGGCTCTTATTTATGGTAATCCTGTCATAGGGCTTTCCTGGCAAGATTTATTCAGAGGAGGCTTGCAATTACCTTCCTGTAAGGCTGAGAGAGAATGACTTGGCCCAGATCACTTAGTGGGTTACCATGCTGAATGGGAATTCCAACTCTGATTCTTGGAGTTGTAGTCCAAACGCAAACCAATTTGTTAAGGATGCAAAACGGCAGCAGCAGTAATACTAGTCATTGCATTAACTTTGAGGTATCTCTGTTTTCTTAAATGTTAAAAAGAAATCAGTCCTGGTGCAGAGAGGAACATCAGTTTCACCTGCCATCTTCATTGGTCAGAGAATCTACAGATGTGGGTCCAGAGGGCCTCAGTACATGAATGTAATGGGCAAAAGCAGAGTTTTGCTTGATGAAGCCGACATTTAGGTTCTCTCTCTCGCTCTCTTTCTCACACACATACATACATGATACTGTGGCAGTTGGCAATGCCAACACTTTCATTTAGAGGCTTCTAGCACTGCTATCAAAACCACATTGCCTCCTGCTTGTGCCACTATTCAAAAGTCAATAATGAAAAGAACAAATTATATTTGCTTGTCAACATGCCTGACAACCTCTGTAAAAAGTTCAGTGGGGGACGGAGGGAGAGAACTGAATGAGAACTGGAAACATTAGATTTAATACTAATTCATAAGTCTTAACATTGATTCTGAAGACACTTTATAACGTTAGTAGTTACTAGTCTGATGATAATATTTTTATTTTTTTAAAAATTAAAATTACTGAAAAATTCCAAAAAAAGGCCAACTCTCCCAGATCAAATGACCAAAGCTGCAAATTAAAATAGTGTGAAATGCTAAAGGTTACACAACCCATTAATTTCATTTCAAACTTTCAAAAACAGTGTTAAAATTGAGCAACGAATTACTTTTAACAAATTGTTCCCCAAGTTTTCCTTCTAGTTAGTGGGAGTGAAGTGGCAGAGAACAAGTCAGCAACCTGAGTGGCATGGGAGGCATCTTGTTGAAATTCCTCAACCTGGCAATACCATCATGAGTCTTCTTGTGGGGAGATCCAGCTGGGAATTTTGTTGTATATTTTGTTCTTTATGTTGTTCCAAACTCTTAACAGCAATCTTATTATGAAGTGGTTAGTAAATTCTCTATCTATTTTAGCTTTATTGTACTATACGTAAAGCATGCCATCCCACCCTATTTTCCGCTCCCTCAAGCATCAGTGTTTTTTTGTCTGATAATGTAAGCCAATCTTGAGTCCATGACAATGCGCTTGCATAGCAATACAATCTGAAATCAGGTAAATCACATCTTCCACATTCTTTTCGGTCTGTTAAGATTTCCCATTTTATCCTGGGTTTTTTGCTGTTCCAAATAAACTTTGCAGTTTATTTGCCATGTCTGGAGGGTTTGTCATTTTTGATGATAGGTAAGTTTTGAAGGTAAGTGCCTGAAGAAGTTTATCAGTATTATCCTTATTTTTCTCCTTTTTATGTGATAATATGAAGTATATAATTGTATCCAATAATTTTGTTGTTTTTAATATTTAATAAAAATTAGAATTGAAAAAAAAAGATGAGTAATGGTTGTTGTGATATCTTCTGCTTTAAGAAACAAAATTGTGAGTCGCTCTTTGGATACTCTGCACCTTGACTTGACTGGAGCATCATTTGCTTCTCTGCTTCAGGCATCAAAATGCCCTGAGTCATCATTGCCAAGCCCACAGTTGTCTCCCACATCAAGTAAAGAGTGTAAAGATATTTGTGTTACATGGAAAGTTCACTTTGGCATTGCTTTTAATAGTGGCCTTGATAAGTCGTGAGTATGTGTCAACTGTTCAAGCATTGAAGACATACATATGCAATTGATAAACATAGAAGGCTTACATTGGAATAAAGCTGAATTAAAGGCAAAGTTTATGTGACATAATTTATTGCCAGTATCAGCTCATTCTATCATATTTTACATTTAGAATTTTCTTTCTTTCTAAAAGTATTAATGTGAATTAATGTGAATAATGCACTCTAAAGCACAGTACTTTGAGCTGACACTTTGAAACCCCATGAGTTTTACGAAAAAATCTGTCAAGACAGTATTAGTAGTTCTGATGCAAGGGAGTTACTCCAGTCCGTAAAATTTATTGCATGGTCATAGATGGTGAGTTGAAAATATTAATTAATGGAGTATCATGAACTATGGGATAAGAAGAAATAATTATATCCTGCCTTTGCAAGTTTCTGTGACTTAATTGGATTAACGAGAAATGTGTTTCTGCTTTATTTCCCATAAGATTCAAAGCTGGTCAAACTTTGATAGTTATATGATACAATATAGCTATAGCCACTAGAAGGCTGAGGTAACATTTTCTGGATCAGACAAGAAATGCATTTCTTCTCCTCACAACATTGGCACTTACGCCAATGATTAAAATACATACTTCTACATCTGTGGATATCATAGGATAAACTATCTGGGCTGTATACTGTATAATCAAGGATTCTGAGAGAAAAAGAGAGGGGAAGATTGAGAGAGAGAGACGAAAAGAAACTTGATCTGTTGTTTTTATGGCATGAACCTGCCACAACTTAGCTCAGGATAATGTCAGATGCTCCTCACTGTGAAAATCAAACAATCCTGGATGACTAGTAGAAATTCCCATGAACAAATTTGTGGAAAACATATTTTTATTTATTATATGGCTGCAAAAACTGCCAATAGCTACCAATGGGACATTTTTCATTGAACACCAAGGTGCTACTGTTTACTGGGTTTCTGCAAACACTCCACTGATACGAGCGTATGATTCTATCTTAACTACATTTTTCTTGGTTACATTCGGATCCTATCTTTCCTTCAATGGCTTCAAAGTATTATATATGGCTCTCCTCTTCCCATTATTCCCACAGCAATCCTGTGAAGTAGGTCAGGTTGGGAGGGTCTAGTGCCAAGTCATCCAGTGAATTTCATGGCCCAACAGTGATTTGAATCTAGACCACCCAAGTGCCAGCCCAACACTCTACTCCCAACACAAAATTAGGTCTTTGTATGTCTCTCCATTGCATGATGTAAATGGCATTCTGCTTCTAGAACTTATGTAAGCCTTTGGTTTTAAATACCTGAGAGAACACACACAAGCACAACCCTCTTATTTGACAGAAAGGTGGATTGACAAATATGTAGCATAATTCCAGATAATGAAAGCAAAAATCATAACACAAAATAGTCCTCTAAACAACTGTTTCTCTGATTCTCCCTAGAGGCCTGGGATTATGGTTGTAGCTCTGTCATTTTGCTTTCCTTATCAAAGATTGTCAACAAAGATATGCCAGCAACATATCCTCTCCAAAAGGATAAAGGTACAACCATAAGTCATGAGCTCCTTCAGTCCACCTTGAAGTTATTCAGACTTTAAAAGATCTACACGTAGAGCTGAACATTTTTGGGGAATGGAATTCAGCACATTAGATAGGTATTTTAACATTCAGTCTAAAACCTGGAGTGGTTTCACTGCTCAGCAGACATTGAAGTCACTAGAGTATCAAAGGTTTATATCCTTCACCCCCCCATTATTGACAGAGTGATGTTACAGCAACTGTCCATAGAATAAATGGCTATCCAAACTATTTTGCATTGGTTTCAGACTTAAAAATAGTAAGTGCTTTGAAAAAACTGCATTTTAGGAATTCTGTTGACATAATTTCTTCTCTTGTGATTATTTCTTTCCTACTGCTGATAGGAAAGCTCACTTTAGAAGGAGTTGACATATAGATGAGATTGTTTTCTATCAGTCTTCAGGGACTTAGTACAGAAAAGCACACTGTCATCTTCTGCAGTCAAAAATTAGCCACATTCGCAATAAACCTTTTAAAATCAATGAGATTTAAGTTAGTGATGACTAATTGGTATCCCATTGATTTCATTGGAACCAACAGAAAGCATGGGTCCATTCCAAGATGTTTAGAGAGTTTAATACAGGACACATGTATGTGGATGTGAACTTGGGAGAATCTCACATCAAAATAAATTATAGGTCAAAGTATGCATGCCTTTAATTGCATGGTTCACAGTCACCCCCATTTTCAATAATTATTAATGTAAGTGGGCATCCTGTTCAACAATGAGGAGAATGTAAGCTGGACTCACAATTTGATGACTTTGCGGATTCATGTTTATAGTCTTGAATGACTAAACATGACCCAAAATGACTGAACATGTCCCTAAAACCCTACTTCTGTAGCCTGGCAGCTCCCTGGTGAAAGCATTTCTGAGGCGCTCGTGTCTGCAGCCCTGTCCTGGTTGCAGGGTGCATGGAGACAAGTAGTTGCAGCAGGATCCTGAGGGGTTCCTCCAGCTGCCTGTTCTTGATGATACCCTGTGATGCTGCAGACATCATTCCCCAGGCCCCCAATCTACAGTACTTCTGCAGTACACTTTGGCTGGGGTGCTGCCAGGGTGCAAAGGTAGATTTTTCAGGGAAGGGCCACCAGACATAAATATGACAATGGCACTCCATCATCATGGCAACTTTGAAAATGCAATATCTTGGGCTTAATTCTAACCTATTACACTTTTGTCCTATTTTTCCACTAACAATAGTGTCCAAGCAGGTTAAGAAACATCATAAAACAATGTAAAACAAAACTAATGAAAAACAAGCTAAGTAATAAAATAATCAACATCATAGTCAAAATCATCAGAATCAATACAGAACCATTAAAATGATAACAATCTGTACCCCAACATCACCATCACTATCTCCTTTACTTCTTCCATTTTTGTGGATAAAAGAGATCATGAAGACATCTGACTTTTCCTTTTCCAGATGTGCTCCATTTCCACCCAGTGAAGCAGTTAATATAAGAAAGTAACTACCCATAGTGTGAATGCATTTTAATTCCTAAGGATTATTGTTATACAGTATATATTTGTGTGTGTAAGGACAATACATTTAAATCCATGATGCAACTACTTCCAGAATACTGTCTCCAGTTTTGGTCACCAAGACTGAAAAAGGAAATTCTAAAGCTTGAAACATGGATAGAGGGACAACCCAAATGATCAAGGGACTGGAAGGACCCCTCTGTGAGAAACAGTTATAATGTTTGGATCTGTTTAACTTAGGCCCTTTCCATACATGGCGAGGGAAACGCTCCCTGCCGCTACTTACCGGCTTTTTGGTGGGTCTGGGTGAGTCCATCGGGATGAAAAGCAGTGCGAACTCGTCGCTCCACACTGCTCCGGTGTCCAAAATGGCGGCTTCTGGTTGGGGGAGGCTCTCCACCAACCGGAGAAGCTCGCCAGCCTAAATCCTGCCCCTGGCAGATCTGCAGGTACACACTTGCGCGCACCTGCAAATCTGCACTGGAGCGCGGCGACGGAGCGACACGGAGTGGCACGCTCCGTGGTTTTTAAAGAACATGCTGCGTGACCACTTCCGGTCGCTCTGGAGTGGACTGAGGTATGGAACTACAAAAAGTAGTCCACCCCAGTCCACTCGACGGTGCAGAATACCTCCGTTGGAGGTCGCTCTGCACAGTATTAATAGCCCGGTGCAGAAAAGGCCCTAGAAATAAAGGAGGATAAAGGGGGACATGACAGAGATGGTATAATATCATATTCTCCCACTTTCCTGAGTTGCTAGCTGTCAGTAATCCTCTGTTGTACTACTTTTTCAGATGCTTTTAAAACATACCAGTTTCTCTCTCCTCCTCCCACCACTTTCCCATTTTGTCCTCAGCTCCCTTCAATTGCTGCAAACTTGAGTTCCAAGTGCAAAAGTATTTTGTATTCAATTAACTCAGCAGGGGGAGAAGAAAGGGCAGAATATTGTCCTTCCAGGTAGGCTTGGGCAAAAGCAAGTTGTGGCAGCCTCTCTTAACTTGTATGTTCTTCCTCATTAATAACTTTTGCATCTTTGGCCACAGATGTCCCAGTTTTAGTCTGTGAAATGTTGCAGAATATGTACGGTAATATTATACAATTTAAGAAGAAAGTGTACATGGAGAAGTGCCACCCTTCCTACCCCCAGTTCTAGAGCTTGGGGTCATTCACTGAAGTTGAATGGTAGGAGATTCAGGGCAGATAAAAGGAAATACTTTTTTTACACAGCACCTAGTGAAACTGTGAAATGCCATGCTGTGAGACTGATGGCTGCCAACTTGGACAATTTTCAAAGAGGATTAGATAAATTCATGGAGGTTAGGACCATCAAGAGCTATCAGTCACAACAGCTAGCAGTTACGACAGCTGTACATTATCTCCAGTACCACAGCTGTATGCCTTTGTTTATCACTTGCTGTGGAATACTAGATAGAGGATAGAGCTGCATTCACTTTCTGCAGACAGGCTTCCTATAGGCAACTGGGTGGCCATTGTGGGAACAGAGCTCTGGACCAGACAAGCCTGCGACATAGGGCTCTTCTTGTATTCTGTGTGTGTGTATGGTGATATGTGTTAGAATTTCCCTATAGGGCACAGAACTGAAAACAAAATCCTCTCACTGCACCTAAATCTTGTTTTGAAAAAAGAGAACATATATAGTTACTCCCTGTACAGATATATTTAACATCTGAACATTCTTGGCCATCAATTATATGATCAAAAGGCCCATCTCTAATCAATGGGTGAACTTTTCCCTGGGTTTTCAGGGCGCCTGGTTCTCTTGTTTCATTGTGTGATTCCTAGACAGTCTTGTTGGTTCCTGACCTATTTTATTCATGTTTTTTGTTACTATTTTTGTTATTTTCTGGTGATTTTTTTTGGTCAGAGCCACTAAAATTTTGTGTAAAAAGCTATGTTTTTAACACACACACACCCCTCTTTCTTCCCTCCCCTCCACTTTGGTTTTCTTCAATTCCACAAAAGCTTTTGGGGTCTTTTCTCCTGCTAACTAGAACATAGGTTGAAGATTCTTGAACTGCTTCTGTCCTTCCTTCTTTCTCCCCCTCCCCACCTCTTTCATAATAAATGCTGATGTGGCACCTGACCGGAAAACTGATGGCATTTCACACACGCAATCTACCCTCCACCATTCGCTTAAGAAGTAAGTGGAGATATTATCAATGGTCTTGCAAAAAAAAAAAAAATGCTGAATGGCTACATAAATCTCATAAATAGCAGAACAGTTGTTGTAACTTGTACTCTGTGGAAAGGTAGTTATTCTTTGAATGAGTCTGGATAGATATTGGATCATTGACATTTAGCCCAATGACTCCGGGGTCTACTAGAAGCTTACTGAGGAAAATAACCTTTGGTAATTATAAACTTATCTCCCTACCGCTGGATGTGTGCATTGCTCACAAACAATTACATGAGTTGGTTGGGATTACTAACATTGTTTAACGTATTATAAACTGCTTAACATGTGAAAATTTCTTTGGAGACTACAGAATTAACACTTCAGTGAAAACACAATAAAACAGTGTGATATAAACTCAATACGATACAGTGGCTAGCAATATACATAGCTGAAATCATTTCTCTGGAAAGATTTGTGTGAATAAGAAAGCTTTTAAACATATGCTTTAAAAAAATTAGTGCTTGCTTTATACCCAAGAGGACACAATTCTATATAAGTGGTAGGCTCTGCTCTGCATACTTGCAGAATAAATTTAAGAAGCAGTTGGTACTACCTAAAGATCTTCCATAGATCACTTTTGAGAGGTCAAGCGATCCTTCAGTAACCTTGTCCCAAGTTAATTAAAGCTCTTAACACTAACAACAAAATGATAACATAGCCCAATAAAAACATATGTAGATCCATCTGGATCAGACCTGAGCTCTACCCAGTACAGTATTCCATTCCCAGAGCACTTAATTAGATGCCTATGGGAGAACCAAAGTGTGAGTGCAAGAACACCCTCTCATTTATTTCCTCAGCAACTGGCTTTCAGAGGCATGTTAGTTTTCAAATAGTTTTTATTATAGAATCATATCAAGATTATGCAACAAATCTTAGGCCCTTTTCACACGCGGGCGGGGGAACGGGGCAAGCCACACCAAAACAGGGCTTACCTTGTTCTGTCGCCGTGCGGAGCAGCGCATTTCGCTGCTCTACACACAGCAGCGTCCCGCGGCGTCCTCGGCGCCCGGCAGCACCCAAAACAGCAGATTTTGACTGGCGGAGCCTCTCCACCAATCGGAGAAGCTCACCAGCTGGAAATCCCGCCCCCTGCCCGATCTGCAGGGACGCCCCTTCGCACGTCTGTAAATCCATATGGGTGCTGCGATGGGGCTGGTCGGGGCTGGACGCCCCGTGCCTTTGAAAAACCACATAAGATGTGGTTTTTCAAAAGCACGCGGCGGCGCCACTTGCGGGCGCCCGACCACGGATTGGCATGTGGATTTACTCGTGAGTAATCCACCCCAATTCACGTAACGGTGTAGACAACCTCCGTGGAGGTCGATCTACACCGTTTTTTTAACCCCATGTGAAAAGGGCCTCAGATTTTAATTGTATGTGTTAGACTTACTATACTAGTGTACACTTGGAAAATTATGGGTACCTGATAGTCGGGGCAGGAACCTCCTTTTAATTATGTGTAAATATTTGCTTTTGTTTTTTAGTTACTTGTTCTCTTTAGTTTAGACAGATTTGTTGTTAATTGGTTAGCATGTTTTAGATGTTTATTTGTATTGTGTTTTTTTTTAATATTTAATAATATATGTGTGTGTGTGTGTATACACACACATATGAGAAGCACATTAGTTTTGATACCAGAAGTAATATAAAGCCCTCACATCTTGTACCCATTAATAGTTTTATTGTCCATAATTTTGCCCATCTGTTCTTTATAGCTGCCCTCACAAATACCACCATGTAATTTTGTGTTGTGTGGAGTATTTCATTTTATCTGTCTGAAATCTTCCACCATTCATCGTTGTTGGCTATCTGTGGATTATGAAAGAGGGAGAAAAACATCTTCCTATTCCCATTCTCCATATGATATGCTTCTATCATGTTCCTCATTTTACTCACTTTTCTAAGCTAAACAGCTTCAAATATTGCCACTTTTCCTTCTGGGGAGGTTATTCTATCACACTGATAATTTTGGTATCACCTTTTCCAGCTGTACAATATCCTGTTTAAGGTGTAGTGACTTGGGGCCCATTCACACTACACAAATACAGTGCTATATTGCACTTTAACTGCCATGGCATGATCCTGTAGAATCCTGGAGTTTGTAGTTTGGTGAGACACCAGAGCTCTCTGGCATGAGAATTCTATCTCTCCTAAAACCACCAACCTTAAGATTCCAAGAAATGTTGCCATGGCAGTTAAAATAGAATAATTGTACAGTGTACAATTTCCCTCTTTCTCTATTTCAGTATTCCAGATGCAGCTGACATATCAGACATATCAAAGCTGATAAAAGGCATCCTGACCACTAAAGTCACTTGAGTCTCAAGGGTTGATTCTAGTAATGCCACCAGAGGATTATGTAATTCCTTCAAGGAAAGTGCAAGCTTACTATGAACAAGCAATTGACTTAATCTCCTGGGCCCACAGGGCCTTCATTTTGATAGGGTCCAGTCTCAGACTATTGGCCTCAGCCAGCCTGCCACTGTGTCTAGAACTTGCAGAACCTCATCTGATTCACAAAGAAAGAGAATTGAGGATAAATGGCTTACTGATTACACCTTACTTCAAAGCACAAAATGATTTCACCCAAAAGTTTCATATGGATGTTAAACTGCCCCAAGGGAGAGATGACACCCTCTGGGACCCCGTAGCACAGCCACCGGGGAGGTGAGTAACAGTCCCCCAATGCTTCCCCCTCAGATTGGCCCCACAGATAGGGAACGAAAACCGTTGGCTTCAATGGCCATCATATGGAATCACTCCAGGAGGACATCATCATCAAATATATTAAAAATGCTGAGTGGAAGTAAAAGAATTGTACTCCTTCTATTTCTCTCTTTATAAACGCCAGATGTTAGGGAGAACCAGGACAATTTAAACTGCAAACTGGATCTGAATCCAGATTGTCATGCTTCATGCAATGTGAGATCCATACAAACCTCTGAAGGCAGGGTGTTCCACAAATGGGTGGCACTGTGCTTCATGCGTCTAGCCATATATTATCTCTACACAGTGGATAAATAAAATAATAAAATAAAATAGTTGTAATGGTGCTTTAAAGTAATTTTCTGTACATTATAGAACATAAAGTAATGTCAGAATAACCTTTAATATACGTGCTTAAATTGATATTCATTCATTTTATGCTGGTTCCTCAACGCACATGAAAAATAAAGATATATGATTAATTTTTATCACTGTATTCCTAGTACAGTTGTGAATCACCAGTGTGGGGAAAATTTCCATAAGCTTTGGAGTGAAATTGATATTTGATAAATAGGTAATCACTGTTAATGCTGATTAAACTGTGATTAAAATACACATCGGCATAAAAAATGCCCACATGTTTTGGTGGTTCAAAATCTTTATCGGGACATTGTTGACAGGGTGACTATTTTAGTTTAATCTTAATTGCAAACATCATTGCATATCCAATGGTATACACTTCCTTTAAGGCACAGATTTAACAAACACTTGATTAGATTCTGTATTTGACACTATTTATGTCCTTGAGGTAAACACATTGAAATCTTTGCCTGTCTTTCAGCTAGCTGAGATTGGGTATGGGTTTAAGAACTAGTGACACCTACGATGAACAGACTTGTAACATTTTTAGAGGAGTGGGGGCATTTTAGAAGTGCCATCATCAACACAAATGGACCCTTTTCTCTCCAATGCTCTCTGGAAAAAAAAATTAACACTAGAATCTAACTAGCCCATGAAAATCACCACTCATTCAAATTTGGAATGGCAGGATGGTGGAGAGGTTCGTGGCTTATCTGAAAAAAGTATAATGAGAATCCTCTCCTATCTCAAATGCATGTTTGCAAGCATCAGCAGGATGATAATGGTCAGCTCACTGGAGTCATGTTCCCCAATAATATTCACTTTGACATGAGAGAATATCATGGGAAAGTATAATTCCATAGGAATTGTTGTGCAAGAGGAGGAGTGCACCCATGGAAACACCAGTTGGGGGGACATTTATCCTCTGCCACGTTAGCCAGAGATAAGGTCAGCTTCTGTCTCCTCCCCAAATTAATACAATTTCTTCCAACCACCTAAATGATGGAATCTTTCTTTTACCTTTTAAAGTTCCCCATGAACCAGCTATCAGCCTAAACACTCTAAAGACAGCAGATTCCATCTGACCGTGAAAGCCAAGGAGGGTCAACTCTGGTTAGTACTTGAATGGGAGTCTGCCAGTGAATAGCAAGTACTGTAGCTACTTCAGAGGAAGGAACTAGGAAAACCACCTCTGAGTACTTCTTGCTTAAGAAAACCTCATTAAATTCATGAGATCACAATACGTCAACAAATGACTTGAAGGCACACACACATACATTCATGTACCAGCTAAAATTATGAGATGTTTCTTTTCCTTTTCCCTAAATGACATCTACAATTGCCTGTACTTTCATTAAAAAAAAAAATCTCCACAGAAGGTTCAGTTTGGCAACGCAAAAATCAACAGGCTTGTGGCAAAAGGAAGCTGTGGTCAGCACCGACTGGACATCATCTATAACATCATCAACACAACTCTCCAATCTGCAGAGCACTTCGGCTGTTATCTTTCAAGCATTTTCAGAATTTTAACAGAGGCAAAGGGTGACATACACACCGATAAACATAAATGAGGCACTTAAAATAAAAGACAAGCAGCCACCTGATGAATGAGGAAGAGTAACAGTAACACCAGACCTGATGTTCATCTTGGAAAAAATGTATCTGTCATGCTAATTGCAAAACTGGGAACAAGTTGGGTTCACACCAAGAGGTCAGAATGCACTGACTTTAAAAAATATTACATATAACTTCACGCTTAATTATATCTTCTTGCAAAATACTGTATCGTAGTAGATTTACATATTACTTCAAAGGTTCCTTAAATTATGATCCAGGAAAACAGAAGAAATTTATCAATCCCCTGTTGTCACTTAAGAGTCTAATGGTATCAATTCATCTACATACCCTCAGTTTTGTTTTTATAGCCAATTTAGCAGTGACTTAGGATAAAGCTAAATTCTGTGTTCTTCTCAAAGATGAAGAACTGATTTTTTAAAAAACAACAACACTGAATCGTCCTGTTCTTAATGAATAATAAGCAGTCGTTTAAAATAAATAATATTAATAATCACCAAAGTTGTCGAAGCTCACTCCATGAAGAATCCAATAATTTACAATCCTGCTGATGGTGACTAACATATACTGACCTACCAAAGACACCATTTCAGTCCTCAATAAAATTCTGAGAAAAATAGTTTTCTACTCCATATACTTCCTTCAACATTCTGCAGGACAACTTTCATATTTATTTAAACCCTGAGATAGATTTCTATCTCCAGAATAAAAAAATAATGAGTACGTTGTGTGACTGTCTTGAATCCACACCACTCGACTAGCAATACTGGCACGAGAACTCTCACATTAGGCTCCTGAGTGAGATGGTTACGTAATACAGCCATTTCTAGCCAGTCTCTGAAAGGGGTTCACAGCAGGCATTTCAGTGTCCTTTATCACTAACAGAATAAGAAGGACACTATGTGGCCTTTCCTTCCTTAACTATGAGGTTTTTATAGTATCTTAATTGTATCACAGATGCACAACAATCCATTTGAGAGGCAATGGTGATTCAGCTGCTTTGGAAGGGTGATGTATCCTGCTACCTTTAGTTGAAATTCTAAATAGCTGGCTCACTAGCCTGCTACAGAATAAATGTAAAAGCATGAACATTTGGTTTGCTGCATCAAACCAAAGGCCTATCTAATCTATAATTCAGTTCCCACATTGACCTATCAGATGCCTATGGGCAGCACACAAGCAGGACATGAGTGCAATAGCAACTGCCCACTCATCTCCCCCCAGCAGTTGTTGCTGAGAGGGATGCTGTCTTCATTACTGCTGGGAATCCATAGCATCAAGACTAGTGAGTACTGTCTTTGAATCCTGTTTAAAATGCATCCAAATTTATTGCTTCATTTTGTACCAGTGAATTTCAAAGTTTAACTGTGTACTCTATGAAGAAGTTCTTCCAGTCTGTCTCACTATTCAGTTTTATTGGATGACACCAGATTCTAATATTAGGAGAAAAGAAGGGAAAATGCATCATTTTATATGACTCTGTTGTGTTGTCTTCCTTACTCACCTTTTCTTTTAGTCTAAAAGCCCCCAAATATTATAACCTTTCCATCAAAGCAGAGTTATTTAATTCCCCTTGCTCATTTGGCTTGCCCTTTTCTGTACCTTTGCCAGCTCTAAAAAGAGATGATATATTTTTCTGTGGCATGCACCCTTATACACACACATACACACACTCTTATACATACACACACTCAGTAAACACTATTCAGGCTTGGAAAGAAATGGGAAGATACTTCACAATGGAAATCAGGACAAAAATTTGCTTAGATCAGTGGAGAGTTAAGTTAGTAAATGAGAAATCACAGTTCCATTTGCCCTAAAGCAACCAATAAAAAAACAATGAAATCCTTATGGATTATGCCCTTTCCCTACATTTTCTGTTTCAGGGTTATTGTATCAGTCGCATTGCAAAAGACCTAGATCAACTTTAAAAAAATATAAAACCCAATAGAATGATTACAGCCGCTGCCTGGAATGACAAGTATTATCAACAAAAATTAATCAGGCGCATCTTTTAGTGAACTCAATTAATAATGTGCAACAACAGGGTCTCTTTTCTTAAGATGAAAATTAATTAGTGGAGGGAAGGTCACTTGGAGATGCTGACATCACTCATCAGAATGCTCTGGCAGCTCCTAATTATTTGTCTTCCAGGCTTGGGTGATCAGAAATTATTGCAATACCTGAGCAACATTTTGAAAAAGCTTTGTGCACGGCAGTTTTAATTAGACCTGGTATTTGATTAATGCAGTGGAAGCGTTTAGATCAGCCTCTTATCATTGACTGACTTAGAAGTTTAAGGGAATAGCTAGGTATAAGAGAGAATCAGCAAAATATATACTTTTAAAAAATCTTGCTTCACAGAAATTAGAAGAGTTGTAATAACTGTGTCTTTATGTAACTGATCTTTTAGTAAAGCAAATAAGCGGGGGAAAATCAATTTGAAAGAAGGTTAAACATCCCTCATACTTTAGAACACATTGTTCAAAACACCTTCTCATAGACAGTGAGAATATGTAAATAACAATTATGCACTCACCTGCTTGAGAATGAATTATTGTACTTACCATGTATACAGAAAGCCAATACGGTATAGTGGTTTGAGTGTTGGACCATGACTCTGGAGATTGGGGTTTAAATCCCTGTTCAGCCATGGAAACCCACTGGATGACCTTGAGCAAGTCATGCTCTCTCAGCCTCAGAAGGCAAGTCCCTTCTGAGCAAATTCTGCCAAGAAAGTCCTGTGATTTGATCACCTTAGGGTCACCCTAAGTTGGAAACAACTAGAAGGCACACAGCACCAAAAATAATGCAGGCATTTATGCTAAAGTCATTTCCGCACTAGACTGTTATAGTGCTATTATTCCACTTTCAACATCCTATGGAATTCTGGGGTTTGTAGTTTACTGAGGCCAAAGAGTTCTCTGGCTGAGAATTCTAAAGGCCATTCCCTACCACAGGATTCCATAGGATGTGGAATAGCAAGAACATTGTCAAGGATGGGAAAGGTGCAAAGGAAATTAGTTCAGACGGCTGAATAGTATGCACTTTTAATTTTTAATTTTTTCCTGAAATTATTTAAGTAATATTATTGTTGTTGTTTGTTTATATAGTACTATATGTGTACATGGCACTTAACAAGTAAAACAACCAAAAAAGTGGGTCCTACCAAAGGCATACAATCTAAAATATATGGATAAAACCACAAACACAAATGGAAGGAAGCAATAATAAAACTATACCATACCATTGCAAAACAAATTGTCTAGATAAAATATAAAAATACAATAAATATAAAGCAAATTGACAAGTATGTATAATCAAACTATACAAAATTATAATAAAATATTAAAGCAAAACTCCAAAAGCTTTTGAAAACAGTAAGGTTTCTAACTGAGATTTAAATATAACAAAGGAAGTAGCAGTCAACAAATTTCAGGTGGCATTTCCAAAAGTATGGAGCAGGAAGTGAAAAAGGGCAAAGCCAAGCCAAGGAAGACGAAATCCTTGGTTGGGCAAGAAGCCTAGAGTTCCTAGAACACAGATCTTGAGCAGGCTGGTAAAAAAGAATTAAGGGCTGAAAGATAAGGGGAGAGCAGTTGTGTATGACACTTCAACAAGAGGGTTAAGCACAGACTTCAGTCTTCCCAGTCAAAACCAACAGGAATTCAAAGTTTAACTTTTCCTGTACTATACTGTTAATCAGTTAATTGATATGTTATGAAAAATAAACACTTATATATATTGAAAAGGCAGCATTTAATTTAGAAAGCAGTATTTAATTATAATGTGCAATTACATTAATTATATCTATATAAAAGTTTATTTAGAGATAACTTCAATACACAGCTATCTCTTTTTATTAAAAGGGATTCACATTCCTCTCTTTCAGAAAGCAAAGATACATGCACTTTATTTGGATCAACATTTTAGAAGAATTGTGACTTACAGCTTAATCCACAGTAACATTTAAAGTGGAACACTTGGCTTTAAGCCAAGAGACCGACTGAATTTGCTTAAATCCAGAGATTTTGCTTTCCTTGGGTTATAGATAGAGCTGTTTGGATTTTTAAAAGGTAAGCAATATATCAATATTGGCTTGTTTGTATGAGGAAATGCATATTTTAACTATGCAACTTTAGTTTTAATTTTAGACCTGGATATTTACATAGGTATTTTTAGCAGCCATATATCTCTTAGGGCTCCCAGTTAAAAGATATCATGTAGCTAATGATCTGTTTTCCCCTCCTTAACAGATTTTGTGTGATGAGAAAAAAAAAAAGCTGGTGGAAAACATTTTGGTGTGTATTATAAATGGAAGGTGACAGTATCTGGAATCCCACATAACATCCTAATACCAATGATCTCTACTTCCTCACCAAACTACAGAGCCCAGCATTCCATAGGATATTGCCATGGCAGTTAAAGTGGAATTTAACATTATATTTGTGTACTGTAAAAGGGCTCCTACTTCCATCCTATGAAACCCTCTGATATGTAGTTTAGGGAGAAACATTAAGGCCATTTCCACAAGAGGTTAATATATCGTAGCAAAGTCGAATTCTTACCCTCCCGTCTGCATGTTGAACCATTTTAGCTTCATCGTTTTCCTTGTGGTTCTGCATGTTTTCAGCTCCTAGAATGGTTCACTGTAGTTCACTGCGATGCGAAACAGCTGTATGTGAAAACCAGAAAAACTTTGATGTACATCTGCCAAACTGGTTCTGCTTCAGTTTTCACCTACATGCCAAAGTGAAGCTTCGATTCACATTGCAGAAGTGGCCAGCTATAGGCATTTCCAGGCTGTCCCTTCCATCATTTCCATCCCTATCTCTCTCCGCCCATCAAAGGACAGGCTGCCCTCATTATTGTCTTTCTGTGTTGAATGGACAGTGGGAAGAGAGTGGATCTGGTAATGGACTGTTACAACTTATTTTTTTCCATGTATCAATGAACATACATTCCTACACACAAATGTAGCAACACAGAAATGTGTTAAAAATGTGTGCGTGTTTTTTAAAAAACAGACCAATCAGCGATGGTGGGGCAGGGTGAGGGAAGGGAATGGGAGTGGCCAGGGACTTGCTGTTACGGATGCAGCAATCACTGTTCTCCACAGTAGTACGATGTGAATGGGGGCAGGGAGCAGACAGCACAGTTTCCGAATTTATGAATTCAGTTTCCAAATTGGAGTATAAAAACACCACTCTTGACACGCAGTGAACCACTGCTCCTCTCTTGTGCGGAAATGGTTTTGGAATTCTCAGTCGGAAAGCTCCTTTAATACCTCACTAAACCATAAACCCCAAGATTCCCTAGAAGGTAACCAGAGCAGTTAAAGTGGGATCATAGGCCCTTTCCGCATGGGGGGGAACACCCGAAAACGGAGCTTACCGGCTTTGTTTTCCAGCCGGCCGAGTCTGTCGCCATGAGGAGCAGCGCGAGTTCACTGCTCCGCAGTCCTCCGGCGTCCCAAATGGTGGCTTCCGGTTGGTGGAGGCTCTCCACCAACTGGAGAAGCTCACCAGCCGAAAGCCCGCCCCAGGAAGATCTGCAGCCGTGCACTTGCGCGCGCCTGCAAATCTGCTTTAGAGCTGGGCGACGGAGCTACACAGCTTCACTCACTCCGTGCTTTTTAAAAACCTCAAAAAAGAGGTTTTTAAAAACCATGCTGCATGACCAGTTCTGGTCGTGCAGAACCGGACTGAGGTGTGGATCTACGGAAAGTAGTCCACCCCAGTCCACTCTACAGTGCAGAAGACCTCCATTGGAGGTCACTCTGCACCATTTTAAATTCCCAGTGCGGAAATGGCCATAGTGTTATAATTGTATAGTATTAAAAAGGCCCTTTGTCTGGAAGTTCCTTCTTACTAATTTGTTCAAACAAGTAAAGATTTGAACTAAAGCAAGTTTTCTCTTTCTCCCTCCTTCCCATTTACTAAACCTGTATAAAGCACTTTCCCAGCCTTTTTTCAAGTTTTGGGGCATTTTCATAGACAATGCTGAAATTGGCCACAAGTATTTCTCTCTATCTCATTCCCACTTCTGACTTTCTTTTGTGGTCCTTGGACAAAGTTCTACTTCATTGTATGAAAATGCCATCTCTGCAATGTGCTTAGAATGTACAGGCTCTGCAAGTGAATCAATACAGAGTCTTTTCAATGGTAGCACCCATTTGTGGAACTCCCTGCTTTTAGAAGTTTGCATGGTTCTCACATTGCATCTTTTCTGCTATGTTTTTGTATTAGTTACCTTGTTTGTAATAGATTTGCAATGATTTTCTGCTTCTTATATTATTCGTCTGGAGCGTTTAATTTTGTCAACTACTTTGAAGGCCTGAGTGGGAAAGGTATTTACAAATATAAATGAAAGGAACAGTTTTCTGCAAATAAATTATTTAGGCTAACATGCATTCATATGAATTCCACATGAGAGCTATGCCTGCTATTAGAATACTTGTGTCATCAAAGTGGCTTGAAAAATTCATATAGAGCCCCACCGATGTGAAAAAGCTACCACAACTGCTCTTAGGGCCTTTTCGCACTACATTGTTATAGAGCTATTATTACACTTTCAATGTCCTGTGGAATCCTGGGGTTTGCGGTTTAGGGAGGGGCATTTAGAATTCTCAGTCAGAGAGCTCTTTGGCCTCAGCAAACTACAAACCCCAGAATTCCACAGGACGTTGAATGTGGAATAATAGCACTGTAACAGTGTAGAGTGGAAAAGCCCTTAGAGAGTTTGCACAGGGTTATTGAATATGCACTGGAGTATTTAGAAAAAAAAGTAATTCTGAAATTGGCTGCTTTTAAAAGAGATACTATTATATAGTAATAATTTCCTTTCCTTGCTGGCAACTAGTAGAAAGGTGATTTTATCTATAGAATTTTTCAGACAACCATTCTACAGCACAAATTTCTGTTATATTTTTGGAAGACTGTGGTTGATTCAGAGATTGTGGCAAATGCTGTCAAACAGAAAGCCACACTAAGAACCATTTCATATTACTTTAATTGCTCAGTTTACAGAAACACTATCTCCCAATTCCCTAAAATTAAAGCAATGTCTGAAGAGCGGCCTCAAGTGAGAGTTGTCAGTCCCATGTCAAGTGTTACTTGATTGTGGGGAATTAAGAATACAAGCAACCTATAACAATTATACCTTAAGAATAGAGTTCTTGAATTTCAGGGCCTGGCCCCCCTCTTCCCTGGGTCACCAGACGAGGGGAAGAATCTCAGGTCAAGAGCACTGAAGTAACTTTTTTCTATGAGCTGTTGTCTTCCACTACTGCATGGAAAAAACTGCTCCAAAAATGATATTTCTGTGCCAAAACAGCATGTGCAAATTTTATGCAGAGTAAGTCCCAAGCTGCAAATAGTTTTTGAAAACTGCAAAGTTTTCAAAGACTTTCTCTCAGCAGGAAGAAGATTGCTTAAATTGCTCATTGCTTCATCCAAGAACAAAATAAGCAAATAATTACACTCCTACTCAAGAACACTTCAGTTTCTGGCTGGTTCACTGATTCTGCACACTGATTGTTATTAAAAACAATTAAATACTGTACTGGACATCCATGCCAAAAACATGCTTAGATTTGCTGGCACCTATTGGTTACTTGGATTTGGGCAGGCACCACATACCAAATTTGATAAGCTATCAGCTATCAGATACTGTTAAGTGTTAAATACCATTGCATGCAATCTATCATATTCTATCTGATAATAAATACCACTACATCTTAGTTGCCAAATAATGTCAAATATTATCAGCCTAACTTATAGAAATCATTGCGCACTAATGATGTCAAATATGAAAACACTGAAATAAAGTATTGGACATTGAACATCCATGTGTTGAGAACTGGAAGATGTGTGTATGACCACTACCAGTATTTACCTATCACATAACACTTACATGTATTAAAAGCCTTATTTTATAAGATTTCCAATCCAAGTATGAAAGCAAATGTTTTGAGACTAAATAGTTCCATGATTTATACTTGTAAACAAGAAAAGAATTTAGATTTTAGATATAATGAATTTCTGTACTATATTGTATTTTACCAGTACTGATTAGCTGAACTGGCTTGATGTTTTGATATGAGCAGTTGCTTAGCGAACAAATATGCAGCACTGGGAAGGTGGCTAGGGTGCGAACTTCATACATGATTAAGGTGAAGATGAGGAAATCTGGGAAGTAAGGAAGCTGAGGGGCAGAAAGCGCAAAAGGCAAGAAAGATGGAGGAAAAGTTCAGCATGGTCAGTCAGCTGAGAAATAGGAATCCGATGGAAGGGGAGGCTGCATTAACAGGAAGAAACAAGAAGCTGTAGAAGGAAAGGTAAATGTAGGAAAAGACTGAGGAAGCAAGGAACTAAGGCCAAAAGAAGCATGCAGGTGTAGGGTGTGTGTGAGGAGGTCATCTAGCTTAAGCTGAAAAGAAGTGGTAATCACTGGAGAGAGGGGGAGAAAAATATCGTGAAGAGTGATCAAAAAACATTGGGAACTATAAACAGAACAATGTAAACACTGATGAAAAAGCAGGAACCTGTGGACACTTGCTGAGGCATTCAGTTAGATAATGGTGGAGCCAAGCAAAAAGTAGGATGGAAGCAAAGTAACAAATATAGAAAAACCAGAAAATGGAGGATCAGTGCCATATTAAAGCAGGAGTGAGTAACTCTGAAGACTAGTGGAATGTTGCCCCCCTCCCTACACTGTACCTACTTCTGAAAAAATCATCACATTTGCCCTCAAATGCACTGTAGGGGACACTTGGGCCCCTGGGCTCTTGAGGGCTCTTTGAGGCAAACACATTTTTTGGGGAAAACATTTGCAAAATTTTGTTTTGAGTCTTTGGGGAATCTAGGGAGGTCCAAACATGGTGGAAATGCCCTCCACATTCCCTAGAGATCATTTTGGGGTATTTTGGAGGGGCAAAAAAAATCTGCTGATGTGGTTTTTATTGTCAGAGCAATTTTGTGACTGATAGTTCCTGGCCTTCAGTCTTCTACTATCCCCTTCGATAAAACTTGCAAGAATAGCCAGGAGCAGCTACAGTAATTTGTTTTCCAGATGCAGTGTATATCAGAAAGACTATGTCTTTGTCATTTTGCAATTAGCAAAAAAATGAATGCATTCACTTTCAAGTAATTCATTTCTTGAATTGACAAATTATGAAGAATTGTTTAAAATCCAAGTGTTTACGTATGGTTTGATAATACTGATGAATTTTTTAGAACAATGAACCTTTTCATTTGTTTTTGTCATTCCAATTACCTGCTGGAATTTGGCCCATTCATTGCAAATTTTTTCTCTCTCTATCTTTGCCACTACAGTACTTAAATTATTCTTCCACATATTCTGTTATTGCTTTGAATATCAATTAAATTTGTTTGTCACAAATGGTGTACTATTACACTTCAGCAAGGGGAGTGGGTAAGCAATGTATTCAAACCAACACATATTTACCCAACACAGAGGGAAATAACTATGTTTTTTTATAACAAACTATATCATTTCTGTTTTCGTATCGTGTATGTTTGTTATTTGGATCATATCTGACTTACATTACCAACCATGACACTTCCGTTGAATTGATTTCCATTTTCTTCCTTCTTCTCTCTTTAAAAAGCCAATTATACATATAAAATTTTAGTGTTACAGTAGAGTCCCGTTTATCTGATGCTCGGTTATCCGACCATCCGGATTAACCGACGTTGCGACGGCCTGGGGGCGTGGCTATGGGCATTTCCGTGCCCCAGACATGCCCAGACACACCCAGACACGCCCCCAGGCCTGCCCCAACACCCCCGACACGTCCCCCCGACACGCCCCCAAAATGGCGGCCACCACGGGCATCCGGGTAATCCGATCCTTTCGGTTATCCAATGCTGCGGCCGCCCGTTTGGGTCGGATAACCAGGACTCTACTGTACTAGTTTTCTGAATTATAGTGGTGCAAACTCATGTTGATAAATTCTCTGATTCAGACTTTTCCCACTTTTCAGAATAAAATGTGAACTCCATGTTGCTAAATCATGTGGAGGGCCAATCCTACCACTCAGCATAGGGAGAAAACTGCCTCAGGTAGCAGATGGCAAGAGCAGCCCTTCAGCCATTTCCCTCTCTTGGAGGTTAGGTCTGCCTGTGTTACACAGCTAGTGAACCCTAAGGTAGTTCACTTCTCTTAGATGCGGTGGAAGTCACTATCTCTTTGTCAGTATAAAAAATTCAAGTGCCTGTGCAGTTTGCTTCTATAGGCAGAATTGCCTGCCTGAGGCAGCAATATTTTAGCCAAAATTGGACAAGATGCAACAAATGCAGACACCTTGGCCACCCCGGTTATATTTAGGAATGAAAACATTCCAGTCTAGGTATGGACTATGGCCAGAATCCAGTAAAGTTCTTCCACAGAAGGAACTGCTTCCTTCCACCAAACTGGGAAGAGACAACCCTAACCCCAGTAACCTATATGCATCCCCCCTAAACCAGCTCAGGTGGCATGGGAAACCTTCAGAACAGGTGTTGGGTGCTATTGAGGGCTAGGGAGCAGACACTCCCATTGCACAAGAGGTCAGGCATATCAATACATTGCATTTAAGCCTATCCCAACACACAGAAACAAGTTCAGTTGTGGATATCTTTTGAAGGATATGGAATCCTTCACATCAATTGGTGCTGAATATGTAGTTCTCCTCTGCAATGCTATTAATCACCTGTTTATCAGGTAACTCAAGGATGTGTGAGGCTGGTTACAGCCCTACCTTTCTTCCCTATCCACAGGCTGATCAGTTGGTTTTCAGGTTTTTTAGAAGGGGACTCTGTATGGAGTGGGCCAGCTGCTTTGTGTCTGTTCATCTGGATGAGAGCCACAGGCTATGTGGGGCCTGAAGTGTTCTAAAAGTACTATCTTGTTTTCCAATGGGCTAAGAAAACAAAGGCAGGCACCATATGTGCTTTTCAGTGGGGCCCCTTTTGGCACCCTGTAGCAGTTAAATAAATATTGGAAGAAACTCCCACTGCCTTTTGTTTAGCTCTCTGGGGCTCAGCTGTGTGGCTGCTAACCCTAACTACATCACTTCAAATTACCAGTAAATTAACAGAGTAACACTTTCAACCTCAGAGCAGATTTGATCCAAATAGTCTTTAAATGCCATTTCTGTTCCTATTAACCTAAAGATCGGCATAGCAGATATTTTCGTGAGGCTGCCCAGCAATACAGGGCATTAATGGCTCAGTTGTGACAGCACTTTTCATGATGATTTATGATTCAGTGTTTAACTTGATTACTCCGCTGCTGACTCTGAATACTATTTCAATTAGTGCACAGAAGGTCACATCACAAATATTCCTCTATAATCTATTCCTATTAGCGCTAATACACAGAGTAACCAAATCTTTTCACCCTTGTTGATTCAAATCATCCATAGCACTAACTGCAGGCTTGTTTACCAGTTTGCTGCTCTGGACATATCCGAAATGATAATTTGCAATCCTCTGAGTATCATTAATAGCTGTACTATGCCACAGTGAATATAGCATCCCTTTCTTGGTGCCTATACTCTTAAACATTACCAAAGGTTCAGGTTTGTTAAATGCAAGACATACTTTGAGGGGGAAAAATAGTAGAAGTGATTAAAAAAACAACAACTTTGAGACTAATGGCAGTGATATATAAATTTTAGGAACACATCTGAATTAACAGGCTTCACTTGTAATGCAATTCTAGACATTTCTGTTGTAAATATCTGGTCAGTTACTCCAGGTACGTGTCTATAAGAGCATAGCCTTAATTTAATTTTGTTTCATTAAAAGGCAACTGTTCAGTCCTAGCACAGGCAGCTGATGGCTCCCATGTCAATGGGATTGTGTATCTGCTCCTGGTTCTAGTCGGAACTTGGAGGAACTATGCAAGGTGCTGAACTTATTTTTGGGGGAGTGAGGAAGGTTCAACATCTTGGATATTCCTTTAAAGTTCAAACTAAATCCTGGAGCAGATTCAGTGCCCCCATGACATGTAACTCCCCAGCTGCCACCAAGGCATCATAAGCATGCCTACACAGAAGTAAGCCTCGTGAAATTCTGTAGGCTTATTCCTGAGTAAGTGTATACAATCTTGTACCTTACTACATTTCTAAAATGAGTAATAAGTTAAAACCAAGCTCTAAGGTGGTATAATTCTTTAGCAGTGTAAATTGCAAAGATGTTTTTCAGAAACTTCACTGGCAAGCAAACAGATATTTGCTTGCCAAAAACATTAAAAAAAAAATCAAAGTACTCCAATAACCCACAACACTAGGATGTCCTTTTGCCTAAATTTCACTGAAGTGAATGGGAGCTGGGGAATTGTCCAACAGCATCCTAAAGTTGCCACACCACCTTTGAAGACTGTGCAAAATACATCCTCAGGGCTATTAAATGATACTGGCTGTACGGAGCAAACTGTGGCAATTTTTAAACCTTTCTGTTTCTGGGAACAATTCAGACTGATGTTTTTGACACTTGGGATCAGGATTTCTAAAAGACAGTCTGCTTTCCCTGAACTTGCCTGGGTCATTAAGATCAGCCTCCCCCAGCTATCTGAAGTAAGATAAGTGGTGATCAGAGACAGGGCCTTTCTCTTGCTGCACCCTGACTTTGGAACTCATTTCCCTGAGAAATTTTCCTGGATGGCTCCATCTTTGTTCTCAGATCCATGCAAACAATTTGTATCAGCCCAGGATTTTTATTTGTCCATTTTACCCACCTGTTTTGATTTTCTACTATTTTAGCTGTGTTGTTGTGGTTAAATCACAAGCTACTCTATGACTCACAAATAAACAGGTCTATGACTCACAAATAAACAGGTCCATCTTAAGCAGATATCCAGTGATGCTCCATGTAAACAAATGGTACTATCTTGCATGTCAATAGACTCTTCTTTCTTCTTAGAATTCTTGACTCCCTCCAGCACCACATTATTAAATTTCCTTCCAAGGGAGGCTAGGCTGTATCCCTCCCTGTTGTTTTTCTGGTAGCAGGCAAAGACTTGTTTGTTTAGAGAGCTTTTAACTGACTGCCTGGGAAAGACAGGGCATACAACAGGTGGCTATTTCCTTATTTTTGATTATCATCTTTTTATTGTATGTGCTTCGAAATTGTTTTTAATTCAGTTGTGTGTTTAATGTTATAATATGCTATTTTAATTAGTCCTATTTTAATAATTATGGCTGAGAACTTGGATTGAGAGACAAATTCATCCATGTATTTAGAGTATTACTACCTCACTCTTCAGCCAAAAAGGCTTCCAGAGCAGCTTAGAAATCGGAATAAGACAGGACACACAAAGAAAAGGGGATGACATTGAGGAGGGGATTAAGTCCAGCAGATGCTAGCTGCTCTTCTCTCCCTCAGAGGCCACAGAAGTGGCAGCTGGAATGGCAGCTGACCTCTTGCCAGTTGCTGGGGCCAAGACACAGTTGGGTTGTGCCTGGGTTTTGTTCTCCCCCTAAGAGGCAGCAGTGACGGTTGGAATGGAGGGATGGTCTATGGACGTATGGTAATGTAGAGCATAGGTGGAACTACAAAACATCTCCCCTCTCAAGCCCCCAACCCGCTTTTTAACTGTTTCCACTCACCTTCCAAAAGTCCAATTTACTAGTCATTGGAGAGCATGGGAGCGGCAGAGAAGATCTAGCTATCTTCCTATAGCTGGACACATCACAACAAAGCCTTCCCTGGGACTTCCTGGGCATCCTGAAGAGCTCCTGGAGCATGGTATCAGTACTGTGTAGTACAATTACCCTCCCCCAAACACATCTGTGTGTTCAAGCTGCCTGCAGACATATGGTGACCCTATGAATTTCATAGGGTTTTCTTAGGCAGGGAATACTCAGAGGTAGTCTTGCCAGTTCCTTGTTCTGTAATATAGCCTACATCACCTGATAGTCATTGGTGGCCTCACATCCATGTACTACCAAGGACTGACCCTGTTTAGCTACCATGATCAGGTGGGGTCTGGTGCTTTTGGAATATTTAGGCCTTACACATGTGTAAACTGATTGGCCATCTATGGATTATTGTGTTTTTATCAGTACTTCTTCTTTTTTAAAAAAAAAAAATCATGCTGCAAGCTGTTTTAAGTTCCAGTTTGGGAAGAAAAGTGATATCTTAAATAACTAAATGATTATGGATGTTTGCTTACTAAGGCCTACTAAGTAAACTTGTATGCTATATACCTCATACATTGTCAAATATCCACCTAGCCATAGGTAGCCAGCAACAATGGATCCAGACTTTAACCATGCTTGTATGAGACCAATTGAAATCAATGTGACTTAAATGAGTCCTGCTTAACTTCTCTAGGGAGTCTTCTCTAGGGATGACTAAGTATAGATCTAATCCAATGATGCCATGAGTTTGGTCTAAGAGGAAACATCTGCTCTAAAGTAAGATAAAGAACCTCCTTCTTCCTAAGCAGATGATCCAATGACATCTTCATTGTATTTTTTAATTTATTTGTTTATGACATTTACATCTTTCTTTTCCTTCAGAGAGTTCAAAGCAGTGTACCTCTTCCTTCTTAGTTTAAACACAAATTTATCAGGTACGTCTGTCTGAGAAAGAATGATTGGCCCAAAGTCATTCAATGAGTGTCATGGCTCACTAGGTATGTAGACCTAGAACTCCTAGTCCAACACTTTGGCCTCTGTACCACATGGGACTTTGAGCCTAAGCATGAGGTTTAGGACAGCTTTTCTGGAAGGGACTGAGATCTCAAAAACAGTGTGGGAGACTTCCTATTCTGATCACACCATTTATTGGATTAAAGTGAGAGCCCCTTGCAATTGCTTTAAAATTAAAATAAAACCAGTGGGAGATATAGTCATAGACTCCACCCACACATACTTTATCCTGGAGTCAAGCTACTCATTATGTAGATTGAGGTGTGTTAGAAGGAAGTAATATAATTCCTTACCTATTCTGATTGTAGATGGACTGGACTGGATGATATATTTTTAATACTGTCCCCAAATGAATGCTAGTTTACTACATGCGATGAGTGTTCTATGTGAAGGGAACATGCAAAATCATGACACCTACTTGCATTCTTAGTAGTACAGTCTAGAATTCTGTCATTTCAGTCCACTCAGCACTTTTGTCATAATGAGTACAACAGCTCATGCTGTAAATGGTATGGATTTTCACATAAAACATTACTAATAACAGTTGCTGAGATCCTACAATATAGATGCAGTTATAAATAAGTAACTATATCTCAGGTCCCAATCCAGCTCTAGAAACATACTTAATTGCCTGCAGAACAGAACAGAGGTCTGGTATGCTGAGGATGAGGGTCCAACTGGATGTTCTTTCCAACCCTCCCCCACCAGCTATTTGCAGTACAACAACCAGAATCAGGACCCCTGTCACAATTTCTCATCCCACTGCAGATTGCTAGTGGGAGAAGGCTGGAAACATCATCCTCTTGTGACTTGGTTCAATATGGCTGCTGGCTGTTAAGGAAGGTTTGGAGAGGCACTTGCAGTTATGGCATGATCATGAATATGGAGCAATTAGGATTCATAACTCTAAGTTACAAATCTGTAACTATAATGTAGATGCTAGCTAACATGTGTAAAGTAAATGAATATGTCGGCTGCCATCTACATTATAGAGGTCATTGCTGTACTAGACTGTTGTAGTACTATTATTCTACTTTCAACATCCCATGGGATCCTGGGGTTTGCAGTTTAGGGACTGCAACCTTTGAGGCCCTTCCCTAAACCGCAAACCCCAGGATTCTATAGGATGTTGAAAGTGGAACAATAGCACTGTAACAATCTAGTGTGGAAATGGCCAGAGAAGGGAGGAAACAGAAAGGGTGGAGGAAAAACAGTGAAGCCATGCCTTACTAGAATGAATCATTTCAGGACCAAGATACACTTTTTGTTCTGTCTGGCAACATTATTCTTAAAGACTTTGGAAACAACAGGAGATTTCTAAAGATGTGGGGAAGATAATGTTGAGTAAACCTTGAAATTGAATAGGCTAGTGCTTGCTAATCCATAATGCTAGTTTTGCAAATTTGTCTAATAAAAGACTCATAACAATGGTTTAAGGATGTATTAAACTCCTTTGTTACTGCTTGTGTTGCAGGTAAAGTCAAATTGTTCAAATGTTGCACACACAGCTAGTTAACATGGATCTGTTAATTTCAGCACAGATGCAACCCTCAGCAGGACATAAAAACAAACCAGGAGAGACAGCTATAACTTGCTGCTGTATCATAGCTACTGAGGCTTCTTTGGCTTTCATGTGCCTTTATATAACAGAAACAAATGCTCCATGCTGAAAACATTGCAAAGGGTCTAATTTGTTGCCCACATTATTTTTAGTGAATGTATCACTTGCGGAGAAACACCAGATTGTTGGCAACTTGAAGGCCTGCATTATTTTTCTTTTCCCCAGGGCAATAAAAGTTTCCCGTGTTATGCCTTGATTCAGTTTTCCCTGGACTTTGAAAGGACAGTGGCAGTTGATCATGCTGAGATTTCCAACCAAGACCATAATTAGAGCCTCCTGCCGTTTTTCTGATATGGACACTAAGAATGATATTCAGATTCACCAATTCATTTGCAGAGATCTGAGACCAAACCAAACAAACAAAACAAAGAAATAAAAAGCCAGCTGGGAAGACAATTAGCAGTAGTCACTAACTACAGACTTTGTACTGATAACAAATACCACAACTTTGCAGTTTGTAAGTTACCAAGGAGCTAACAGGTCCTGAGGATGGCATAGCAACAAACTTCAGGGAAAGTTCCTTCCCATGCCACAGAGTCACAGCTAGAAGACCAGAATCAGGAAAGTGGAGTGGATTGCAGTGATTCTGTCCAGTTAATTGGCCAAGAAGGTGATTACCAGAGCCTCTTTACACTACAGAATTATAATATTGCCATACCACTTTGGCTCCCATGGTTTCATCCAAGGGAATCCTGGCAGTTTGTAGGTTTGTGGGGCACTGGAGTGTTCTGGCTGAGAATTCAAACTGCCTCTCTCTAAACTACCAGTCCCAGGAATCCATGGGATGTTGCTAAAGCAGTTAAAGTGGACCATAGCAATATAAAATGTGATGTGAATGGGCCCCAAGTCAGAAGGGTTTATTTAGGGATCATAAGAAGGTTATTTATGGATCATAGGAAATGACAGAGGCATACCTACCAAGACACTGACTGAAGATATATTGACATGTTCCCTGGGGTGTGATGGCACTGTGGACCAAACCGGAACTGACAAAATTTAGGTAACAGCAAAAGCCATTATGAGAGTTTGGAAGCATTCTCTTTTACTTTAGGCTATAGCTAGCTGTGAATTCAATCCTAGGCAAAGACGATGAATCTTAACTATGGTTAAGGTCTGCTACCTCTAACAACAATTAACAACAACAAGATTTGTTGGTTTGGATACTATATTATGCTGTAATTAACTAGGAAATGTAAATATCTGAACTTTTCCCTGCCATGCGAGAAAATAGGAAAGGAGGATGTGACCTAAAAAAAAGCTAAGCCATGGTTTAAAGCTGCTTCCCTTGGCCAGTCAGCTTCCTGATTGGTTGGAAAGCAACTCCCATCTTCCTTGAAAAGTATGCTAGCTGGAATTATAGGAGTTGTCATCTGAAACATTTAATGTTGAATTAGAAAAAGCTATATTAGTGATTTGTTTGAGCCAGGGGAAGCTGATGGCTTCCATGTTGGTGGGATGGAGAATCCACTCTGAATTTTATACTGAACTTTAAAGAAGGTATCCAAGGTGCTGAGCTTTGTCTCTAAAACAGGTTTAGCAGCATCTTGCATAGCTTCTTTCATGTTCATAATAAAAATCAGTGTGGATTCAGCATCCCACTGACAGAAGCTACCAGACACTACTGGCTAGAATGCAACCATGGTCTAAGGCTGAAGTTAATCATGTGTTATGTGGATGCTGTATAAGCGGACAGTACTGCATCTCTTCCTCCTTTTCTTTCTCACACACAACTTACAGTGACACAAAATGTATGCATGTGTGCATGTATGTGACTTCACATGGCCTGTCAACCTCATGAATTTCTTAGGCAAGGAATACTCAGAGGTGGTTTTGCCAATTCCCTTCTTTGAAACATAGATTACAACACCTCGTATTTCTTGGCAGTCTCCTATCCAAGTGCTATCCATGGATGATCCAGCTCAGCTTTGCTTTGAAATTTGAAAGTAGCAGCCAAGTAAATGGAGTGAGACAGAGACTCACACTGAAAGGTCATCATATCACAGGTTTAATATATCTCACACAGAGCTTGGAAAAATTAGTGGCTGAGATCCTTCATCAGGTGATTTAGATATGATGGAACTCCATTGTCATTGCTATGTCTCCTGATGTGAGCCCCTAAAACACACCTTAGAAACCAAGCAGCAAGATGAACACAGGCATTTCCAAAGCTCTGGGGGTGGGAGAGTGAGTGAATAAGCATTCACCCCTCTCCCAGCAGGGAGGTACTTTCCAACAGACAGCTGTAGGGACCCTTGTGGGTCTTGTCACAACTGCTTGGAAATCACTATGTTGGCTTCTAAAGGTGTTTTTTGGGGGGGCACTCTCAGTCATTGTACTGGTGCAATGACCACAAAAGTGAATTCAAAACTTTACAGTGATCTGCTTACAACATTATAAATATTGAATATCATGCCAGCCATTGATTTTGGACTATACCTTTCAGATTGCCTCCGTGTGTATGGCCAAGGGGATTCTGGGAACTACAATCAAGAAAAGTAACTTCTCTGAGCTCTCACCTTATAAGAGAAGGTGAGAGCCCTGGTGGCGCAGTGGTTAAATGCCAGTACTGCAAGCCACAAGGTTGTAAGTTCGATCCTGCCAGGCTCCAAGGTTGACTCAGCCTTCCATCCTTTCGCAGGTCGGTAAAATGAGTACCCAGCTTGTTGGGGGCATGTATAGAAATGTTTTGAAATACATGCTATTTGTAAGTTGTTTGCCGCCTTGATCCATATGGAGAGGCGGGATACAAATAAATAAAATAAAATAAAATAAATAAGTACAGAGTAAGAGAAATGGAGTTGCTGCTGCTTATTTTGGCAGCCACATGTTGATTGGAAAACATTGCTGTGGATGAATTTAGGGAAAGTCAGCCCCTAGTGTCTCCTGCAATCACTTGGTAAGAGGCCATGCTGGTTCCTAGGGATACTGGAATCTGACCTTCCAGCCCTGCTAACTGGGTCTTGGCCCTCTAAAGGGCGATTTCTTTGACATGGCGCACCATGCCCTCCAGATCATTACCCCTTGTTAAAACTTGTAGCTTAACTTGATCAGAAAAAGAGAAGAAATATTTGTGATACAGATTGATGTTATTTATTGCCATTCATAACCTCGCTGTTTAAAATAATTTTTGCTGTGATTTACTGCTTTTTATATTTATGAGAGACAGACTGAGGCACAGTATGTTTCTATCTGCTTTTTCTGATATCATCCTTTATCTTAGGGGAAATTTTTCTTCCTTTTTTTTGATTGAATGTTTGATAGACTGCTTAGCTCTTCCTACTAAAGAGAACCTGTAGGTAAAACACTGACTCCAGTGTTAAATGGAATTGTACTTTTCATAACTGTGGAGCCAGCATATTTGCCTGATGTTTTTTAAAGAGAGAGCTTGACAAGTCATTTCATTCTTTCTCGAGGAACTACACTGAAGGAATGTTAAGCATGCGACAGAAAACAATCCAAACAAGGAAATTCACTGTTGAGACTTCAACGTGCCATATGTCCTTTAATGTTTAATTACAACAGGGGCACAACAAAAAAGTCATTAAACTCGCACCCTATTGTGCATAGGTATTAGAGGACATATGGTGCGTTTCAAACAGAAGTGCAAATTTACTAGCATTTATTAAGGTTGTAGGGTTTTTTCCTAGTTACAACTGCTTTATATGTTGGAAACGTTCGAAACCAGTGCCACATAGGGTCTGACAAGGCTGAAAAAAGTATTCTAAGACTAATTTGAGTTTCAGAATGTGAATATTCCCACCAATTGAACTATCTGTCATTGGTGGTTGGATTGTGTGCTTCTGTGAGCCAAGAGGCTATGATGATGGCATTAGTGCTGCTGGTAGGGTCTCTCATGTCAGATAGGCTTTTTCTGAGGAACCAAACTAAATGTGCCAAACAGTTACTGGCCAGCTGCAGCAGTGGGGAGTGAAACTGGTGTAGGAACTCACAGAGACAACAGCAGTGGCATCATAGTGAATGTTTCTTAGTATTGTGCAGAGGGAGGCATGATAAACCTCTTTTTGAACATATTTTACCATGAAAACCCTATGATGAGACAATTCAAAACAGAACAAGAGATAGTGCCAGTAGATGAAACTCCCAGACTGGATGGCACTCAGCAATCTACTGGGAAACAGCAGAGATGATTACATGTATTGTCATAGCTAATGATACAACTGGACTCAAGCTGAAAGAATATACAGCTGCTGACATGCTCTGAGATGCATATAATACGCACAACACATATTATAGTGATATGAAATGTGAGAAGCATGAACTGGGGGAGCTAGACATAGTAAAGCAAGAAATGGAACACATAACCATTGCAATATTTGGAATAGGTGAGCCAAAGTGGACAGGAATGGGACATTTTGAGTCAGATAATTACAAAGTGTTTTAATCAGGAAATGAAAATCTAAGAATAAATACAATGCATTTATTGCAAGGAAAGATGTAGCAAAACCAGTGAAAGGAGATAATGCAAAGTCTGACTGAATGATATTAGTAACACATCTGGAAAAACCCATCAATATAACCATAATCCATGTTTATGCTCCAATTACAGAGACAGAAGAAGAAATTGAAAGATTGTGTGCTGGGGTTCAGGAGGAAATTGATCATACACCAAAACAGGACTTCTTGTTTGATAATGGTACTGTTGGAACCAATGCATAATTTGAATGAAAAAGTAGGAAACAGAGCAGAATAAAATATTGTAGGAAAACTTGGCCTAGGATCAAGAAATGGAGTGGGAGATCAACTGATGAGATCAACTGACTGAATTCTGAGAGGCCAATAGTTTGATCTTTACAGTGAAAGAAGCTACTGTATTCAAAAACATCACTTAATGGCCAGTATTGAACGCAAACAGACTACAGTGGCACCCCCACTTTTGCAAGATTTTGGGGCTCAGAACCCTCGTGAAAATGGAAAAAACATGAATAACTCCCCCGTGATCCCCTCTCATTCCCTTCCAGGATTCCTTCTCCCTTTCCCTTGCCTTTTGTGCACTAGGGCCAGAGGCAAGGCAATGGGAGGGGGAGCTCCAAAGGGGATAAGAAAGGCTCAAGTGAACCTTCCTCCCCATTCCTTTGCTTATTGTCTCAATGCAAGGTCTCAGTGCCAGGGCCAGAGGCAAGGGAATGGGAGCTCCAGAGGGGAGAAAAGAGACTGACACAAGCCTTCCCTCTCCACCAATTCCCTTGCCTTTGTCTGTGTGCTTTCCTTCTTTCTCTGAACCTGGAAAAAAACAAGAGAATGGGAGGAGGAGAAGGGGAGGAAGCATGCATGCTCACAAATAACCAAATTCACAAAGGTCAAACCCGCAAATGTACAAGGAGGGCTATACATAATCTGAAGCAGAAGATGGAGAAGCTCCTTTCCCTATGCAAAAACAAGACCATGAACTATTAATATCAAAAACTAAAGTAAAACAAAAGAAGAACCTTAAACATTATGCCAAAATACAACTTGAAGAACCTCCAAGGAGAATTTTAAGATAATGTAAAAAAATAGATTTGCTCTAATAAGCCTAACTGACCAGAAGTCAGAAGAATTCTGGGCTGAAGCCAGGGTCATTGTCAAGGAGGAATGCAAAAAGACCTAATTTGTATCCTAAAAAAAAGAGAGGCCTCAGTGGATGAAAGATGAAACTCTTCAAGCAGTTGTGGACAGATAAGAAGCAAAAGTAAAAGGGGAGAGAAATAACTCTAAATGCAACAATTTAGCGACTTGTGCAGAGGAATAAAGAGAACTACTATAATGATTAATGCAGAGAAAAAGGGGACAACAAAAAAAGGAAGAACAAGAGATCTTTTCCACAAGATCTGAGAAAGGAAAAGAAAATTTAAACCAAGAGTAGGGATGTTCTATGACAAACAGGTGAACACATTACATGACCAAGTAGAAATAAAAAGACGATGGAAACAATACACTGAAGAACTATATAAAAGAAGTGAAGGGATGACAGATTCATTCAAAGAAGAACCATTTGAAGATGAACCTACAATTTTAGAAAGTGCACTCAGAGCACTTGGAGAAAATAAATAAAGATGGCAAACCAATAGAGCTGCTTCAGGCTACAGAATCTACTCTTGTTCTAACTAAAATCTGTCAACAAATGTGGAAAACAAAATAATGGCCTACAGACTGGAAATGCTTAATTACATGCCATTCCCAAAGAAAAAGCACAGCAAGGATTGCAGTAACCATACAACCACTGCATTCACTTCCCATGCAAGCAAAGTGAAGGTTTCTTTTTGACATTGGGGTCAAGCAAGGCTGCATTTTATCACTCTAACTTCTACACTGAACATATCATGTGTAAAACAAGAGTAGACTCAAAGGAAGGAGGCATGAAAACTGAAGTAATATTAACAATTTAAGATAGGCAGATGACATCATAATACTAACAGAAAATAGCAAAGTCTTGGAATAATTACTGAAGAAAGTCAAGGAAGAAAGTGCAAAATCAGGCTTACAGCTGAATATTAAGAAAACAAAAATAACTGCCACTGATGAGTTACATAACTTTAAAATAGACAATGAAGATATTGAATAGTTCAAGATTTCCATACCTTGGCTCAGTCATTAATCAGAACGGAGACTGCAGTGAAGAAATCAGAAGAAGACTAGGCCATGGAAGGGCAACTATGAAGGAACTAGACAATATCCTCAAGTGTAAAGATATATCATTGAATACTAAACTCAAGATGGTCCATGCCATCATATTTCCAGTTCCTATGTATAGTTGTAAAAGCTGGACAATGAAGAAAGCTGATAGGAATTAAAACAGCTCATTTGAAATGTGGTGCTGGAGAAAAGTTCTATGGACATCATTGACTGCTAAAAAGACAAATAAATGGGTCTAGAGCAACTCATAGCTGAACTCTCCCCGGAAGCCAAAATGTCTAAACTGAGGCTGTCATATTATGGAAATATCATGAGAAGGCATGACTCACTAGAAAAGACAATAATGCTTGGGAAGATGGAAGGCAGTGGGAAAAGAAGAGGACATTGCAGTGGATAGACTAAATCAAGGAAGCCACATTCTTTTTTTTTATTAAATATTTTTATTATTAAAAAAAAACATAAAAACATACCACTTCAATAACAACTAACTACCGTGATTTAACAATATACAATCTACACATAAACAACCTTCAAACATACTAACACGCTTGTATACTAATAATACAAATAAATAATCTAGAAACATACTAACACACGTAGGTACGAATAATAGTGATAATACATACCAATTACTTAACCAAAAACAAAAAACAAAAACAAAAGAAACTTCCCCCTTGAGTGAGGTATAGCATTATTATATACTCAAAAGTATCGTAAAATAAACCTCCTCATATTAGAATATCAGTGTCAATCTCTGATTATTTAATAACAGTACCATTATCAACAATAAATCCTCGTTATCTTCAAATTTAATATTAATGATATTTCCCTTCACATCCCTAATCTATCAGAAAAAAACAATCCACTTCCAAACTTCTTCTCCTTCTTCCACCTCCCACCACAACATTATCAGGGGAATACCAACCAATAATTTATAGTTAACAAATATGAAAAATAAATTATATTGTTTCTACTTGAACTTAAAGAGATACTAAATGTCTGAAATATATCACATTCTCCCATTAGGCTATAGATAAAAATCAAAAAGAATAAACCAAGAAAAACCCTATAAATAGTCAGGAATGGAAACCATTGGTTGAAATTTCCTTATTTTGAAGAAATACTGTAAACAACTCCCAGGTCTTACAGAATTTGCTCTCCATCCTGTTCTCCAATCTATAAGTCATTTTATCCATCTGTGCAATTTCAATAACTTTCTCTAACCATTCATCAACTGTGGGGATACAGGTTGATTTCCAGTATCTGGTATAAACCAGTCTGGCTGCCACAATCAAGTGCCATGCTAATCTTTTAGTACAGAAATCCGTATTGTTATCAGCACCAAAAATTCCCAATAAGAAGAATTCTGACATTAATTCAATTTTAAATTTCAAAATTTTCTGAATATTAGCTTGTATGGCATACCAGAATTTCTTTGCTCTATCACATCCCCACCACATATGATAAAAAGAGCTCACCTGATCTCCACATTTCCCACAATGGTTGTTCATATCCTTATTCATTTTTGCTAATCTGTTGGGTGTCAAATGCCACCGATACACCATCTTTAAGACATTTTCTTGGAGGGCATAAGGTCTAGAATATGACATATTATTTTTCCAGATTGTTTCCCAATCTTCCAAGAGGACATTGTCGCTTAAGTCTTTGGCCCAAGTAATCTTTGACTGTCTCTCCCTCTAAATTGTAGGTTAACAGACTCTTATACAACCTCGAAAGCAAGTGTTTTTCACCTTTTAACATAAGATCTTCGAATTCAGTTCGTCTCGATTCCACCCCTTCAGCTTGTGAATCTTTCTTAAATCTTTCTTTTATTTGCATATAGGGGAACCATTGTATATGAAATCCTTCCTCTTTTAACTGTTGTTGATCTTTCAATAAAACAGAATTCCCAATTTGTTTTAACAGATCCCTGTAAGTCAACCAATTGCCATGTCTTCTCAATCCCATGATAGAGAGTGCCTATCCTAGAGTGGGAGAAGTATTTACAACAGCAGCAACAGTTAAGAGAAGAGGTATGGCTCTCTATGTCAAATCACTTTTGTGTCCTAAATTATGGTTTAGTGATGAAAAAGGCAGATTTCTAGGTGTTGAATGCACTATAGAAGGTAAAATTCTTTTGATAATTGGTGTATACATCCCATGTAATGAAAACAAGACTTTTTACAACGATTGAAGAAGAGCTATAGAGAATCAATCGCATGAAGAGGTGTGCATCATGGGTGACTTCAATGGCATTATGGACTCAAAACTTGATAGAAGTTCCCTGCGATTGCTGAAAAGATCAAAAGGGAAATTGACGGCAGATTTTTTTCAACTGGTGGAAGAGTTTCAACTTTTTGATGTGTGGAGGTCCAAACATCCTGATGTTAAAGATTTCACCGTTTTTTCAAATTGACATCAGTCATGGTCAAGAACTGATCTTATACGGCTGTCTAGAAATCTATGGTATAACATCCAAAAAACAGAGAATTTAAGTAAGACCGTTAGTGATCATAACCCAGTAACTCTACTCCTCAAAGATCAAAGTAAAAAAAGGAATTGGAAATTAAATGAAGCTCTTCTTATGCAGGATGAGATTGTAGCATCATGCAAAACAGAACTACAAGAATTTCTCAAGACCAATTTGAACAATGAAGTAAAAATCAGAGTAGTTTGGGATGCGCTCAAAGCAGTGGCCCTTTTCGCACTAGGCTTTTTGCGCGAGCGGGGGCGGGTGGCTTGCGGGAAAAGCCTAGTTCGGGAGCCTGCCGGTTCCCCGCTGGTTCCTTCCGCAGCCGAAGGAACCAGCTGGGAAACGGCACCGTCCCGGAGGCGGCGGCGGCTCGCGACTCCATCCCCCCGCGCGCGCAAGAAAGGATCCCGTCGCTCCTGGTGCGCGCGGGGGGGCGGGCGCGACTGTCGCTCGCTCCTGGCGCGCACAGGGGGGGCTGCTCGCGACAGCCTCCCGATCGCGCGCGCACGCACGGGGGGCGGGCGCGACTGTCCCTCGCTCCTGGCGCGAGCGACAGTCGCGCCCGCCCCCCCGTGCGCGCCAGGAGTGAGCGACAGTCGCGCCCGCCCCCCCGCGCGTGAGCGGGAGGCTGTCGCGAGCAGCCCCCCGCCCGTGCGAAGCAGGATGCTCTCGCATCCGCCGCGCTAGCTCCCCGCCCCGCCCCTTCCTTCCGCACGGGCGGAGGGAAGGAGGCGCGACCCGGCCGCCTCTCCGACGCACCGCACTACAGGTGAGTGCGTGTGGGCGCCGGGAGCGTAGCGCGAGCGCGGGGTGATTTTCGCTTGAAAGCGAAAATCAAAAACCCCGCACTCGCGCCGCTGCAGCCCCGTGAGAGCGCCGGAAGTGGGAGTGCGTCGTGCGGAGCGACGCTCCCACTCCCGCACGGCTCACGGGGCTATTTCGCCCGGGAAAGCCCGTGCGAAAAGGGCCAGTGTTTCGAGGGTTTTTCATTCAGAAAAATATTGAGTATAAAAGGAGACAGAAGACAGCTGTGGTTTGACCATTCTGGTAAAGAAGAACAGAATTTAAAAAATAGATCAGGGCAGGCCACAACAGATAAGAATTTATACAAAGTAAAGTGGGTTGATTCAATTTACCTCTCACTGGAAGCCACGAGGAGATTGTGAAGACTCCCATAATTACATTGGCAAGTTTAAACAGAAGTGAGTAAAACAAGGATTGGCAATATATGGCCTATGGGTCACATGAACCAATTTCACACACACACCCTTTTTTCCACTGCTGCCATTACTTCTGCCATTACATTGGTCCACTCATATATGAACAACTTTTTCTTTGTCTCTATTTCATCTGACTCCAGAAGCCTGTGAGACACTCTACTGCATATCTCTGTGACAAAAACACTTTGTCAGCCCCATGGACTATAGAGAGCCAATGCAATTGTCAAAAGATTTCAGGGTCATCTTCAGTGGCAAATTCCATGCTGCCACAACCAGCAACAGGTTCTGAGTATTCCAGTAGAGCTCTTGGAAGTACCTCACCATTGTACCAGAAGGGGGAAGTAAAAGAGAGAAGAACAGAGGAACAATATTGTAAGGCAAAATTTGCATGAAGGGTTCAGACTATCCACATAAATGTTCAAGCAATGCACAAAGGATGTTGCAGGACCATGAAGATGTTACATACCCTGACACTTATTTTTTTGACACATCTGAGAAAATCCTTCGTAGATGTACCATCAGCTCTGTCAAAGGAGAATCCTGGTCCATTCAAGACACTTCTCACAAAAAAGGAAGGTACTCTGTGTCCATAGAGATCTTTCTCACATGCACAAACACACATGCAGAGAGAGGAAACATGGTTGACAGGCCTTGTACTAGAGAACAAGGCTAGCCTGTGGCCCAGTTTTCATCTGCAAAATGTTGGAAAATATGCAACTGCTAATATTTGGTTTTTAATAGCTTACCATTTAGAGATGCTCCTTTATATGGAACCACTACTTAGCAACATGTAAATTACAGGCATGCCCCAGCAAGATCAGACAGGCTAGCCAGAGCAGAGCAAGAACTGAAGCCAGTCTTGAGTTGTATAAGATGAATCTAAACTACACATTTATATCAGTTTGATGCTATTTTAAGTGTCACAACTCCATCCTAAAGAATCCTTGGATTTGTTGCATAGGCCCTTTTCGCACGGGCCTTTTCTCGCGCGACAGCCCCTTGAGCCTCACGGGAGTGGGAGCGTCGCTCCGCACAATGCACTCCCACTTCCGCCGGGCTCACGGGGCTGAAGCGGCGCGAGCGCGGGTTTTTTGATTTTCGCTTCCAAGCGAAAATCACCCGCGCTCGCGCAACGCTCCCGGCGCCCGTGCGCACTTACCTTTTGTGCGGAGCGTCTGGGAGTCGGCTGGGTCGCGCTTCCTTCCCTCCGCCCCTGCGGAAGGAAGGGACGGGGCGGGGCGCTCGTGCGACACGTCCTGCTTCGCGCGCGGGGGGCGGACGGGAAGAGCGCTTTTCTCTCTCGCGCGCGCGGGGGGCGGACGGGAGGAGCGCCTTTCTCGCACGCGCGGGGGGGATGGAGGGGACAGGCTCCTTTCTCACGCGCGTGGGGGGGATGGACGGATGCGCGAGCCGCCGCCGCCTCCGGGAGGCTGCCGCTTCGCCGCTCCTTCCTTTGCCTGCAGAAGGAAGGAGGGGGAAGCGGCAGCCTCCCGGAGAAGGCTTCATGCACGAGCCGCCCTCCCCCGCTCGCGCGAGAAGACTAATGCGAAAAGGGCGTTAGTCTATTCAAGAGTTACAATGTACTCATCTGAACTAGTCTCAAAGAGAAGGGATTCAAGATTTAATCAGGGTACCTTCCAGAACCGTAGTTCAGGGAAATGCACCAAAGCTCTCTAGAAAAGAATTCTAAATACTGCACTAAATTACAGCTCCCAGGATTCTTTAGGATGATGAGCCCATGACTTTTAAAGTGGTACCAAACTGATGTCACCAAAGTGTAGAAACAGCAAACTTTCTCTGTTTATCAAAGCTATTCTTTTCCTGTTTACACCATTAATTGGCCCCAAAACATAATTGAGTGTCAGGATATGTGAATCAAGAACACGCAGGATTGGCATGGAAGCCATTTCTGAGATACACATTTTAGTGGGAAAAGAAGCTGTAAAGGCTGCACCTAACAAGGGACAAAAAACCTGTATAAGGAGGTACTGGGAAGAGAATGAGATCCTTAATAACATGGCTGTGTTACTACAACCACCACCAAGCATTTATTCCTGCTTTTCCTCGGTCCACAGACTCTCAGTTATACTGGTTCTGAACATAAAAGTACCATTTAACCATCATAGGCAATCATTTTGATGGCTTAGTGAAATTTCATTTCCAGCCTCTTCTTTGTAAGTAAGAGGGAGATGTCAGGTCTCTGGCCATCATAATGTATCCAGTTCTCACCCTTGTTTTTAAAGTATTCTCCTGTGCCCTGATAGGGACCCCTTGCAATAGACTAAATCACACAATGAACTTTACAAAATGTCAGCAATTCCTCTGCATGCTCACACTCTTGTTATTTTAAACAAAAAGCTACACATAGCCTCTCCCAACCCCCTTCCAAATAGCCTTCATTCACATTAAGGCCCAGTGGCCTGCAAAATTAAAAGTATTGAAGCGCACACAATCTCTGATCAGATTTTTTCCTGCATTTTTTAAAAAAAATCCTAATGAAAAGATCAACAATATGAAATTTCTAAATTCTGTTACAGTTAAATGGGTTAGCAGCTGTAGCCAAATAATGCACATCTTACTTCATTCTGTGACTGAACAGGAGTGGGGTAGTGTGAAGGGAATAGGGAGAGAAATCCCAAATTCAGCTTTTTAGTGCCTTCTTTGCTCTTCTGATTTTTTATTAAGAAAGTGTACTAGTGAGGAAAGTTGCTGTGTGCCTTAAAGACATTTATACCTTACAGCAATCATAAGGCAAACTTATCATGGGGTTTGCTTTGCAAGGTTTGTTCAGATGGTGTTTGCCTTTGCCTCCTCTGGGGTTGAGAAAGTGTGACTTGCCCAAGGTCAGCCAATGGGTTTCCAGGGTTGAGTGAGGATTTGAATCCTGGTCTCCAGAGTTGCAGTCCAGTGCTCAAAATCACTATACCACCCTGGCTCTGTGTCAGATGTCTTTCCTCAGTGAAAACCTAAGGTCCTTTCACACTATGCAATAGTTTGTTGTTGTTGTTGTTGTTGTTGTACTGTACAGTTACAGCACCATGACCCTATATGAACTGCCATGGATGCATCCTATGGAAGTCTGGGGAGGCCCTATAGCCCTCTGACCTTTTCTAAAACTCTGGCCCTAAATGTCCCTCTCCCAAACTGCAAATCCCAGGATTCCATAAGATGTAGCTATCACAGTTTAAGCAGAGCCATAGTGCTATAACAATGTAGTGTTAAATGGCCTTTAGTGAAATAGTGGGGTGTGCCAGAAGCAGAATGAAAAGTGAGCCTGCATTTCGATCCAGGTTGCTTTGTTTAGCCATTTGATGGTAGCAGCTTTACTTTAGCAAGCAATAAATATGTGGAAGCCTCCTGATGGCTTTTCTGTTGACCAGCAAGGGCACATGGGTCAGCACTCTTAACTGAAGACCAGCAACACTTGTACACCCAGGAAGTATGGTCCCATGCCTGACCTCTGACTGACCGTGGTGTAACTCTTGACACATTATGGAATATTTTACTGCAAATTGTCCATTGGTAACAGCTGACCAATATAATGGAAGCAAAACAGGAAGACGTGCTAGCAGTATCCACCACTCTTTAGCTGGGCCTGTGCATGTGAATACATGCCTGTCTTATTTGCCATGCTCAGAGTTAGGTTCTGGCAAGTTCTAACTCAAAGCAAAGTTCTAACTCTTGGAACATCTGCTATGCATTTTTTTCTCCTATTAATGATGCAGTTTAACAGCTTTAACAAGGCGATCAGGGGGTACCTGATGCTCCAGGATTGTTGAAACTAAGCAGGTGTAAGTCCTCATCAGGGTCTGAATGGTAAGCCAGTGGGAGCCCCATATTGATTGCTCAGAAGTATCCAAGAAGAGATGGATAAATAAGTTTTAAAAAACTGTTGAAGTTCGTAAACCTGGAAAATTACTTCAACCTCTGTGTAGATCAGGTACACAGGAGTTCAAATCTTTTGTCTACATTCCCTTCCTTGTGTTATTAATGAGCACATGAATGGAATATAAGAATGAAAGGGCTACCAAGAGATGTGACATAAATAGGGAAGGACCACAACCCAATGAAAGAACACAAGTTTTGCAAGCAGAAGCCTCCAGATTCAAGCCCCAGCATCTCCAGGTAGGGCTATGGAAATACTTCTCATCACAATAGACTGGGAATAGGAAATCTGCAACCCTATCCCAATTTTAAAGTCCACTTTAAGCTGCCAGTTCAGACCTCTAGGAAGTGCAGTTCAGCCTTCTGCTGCCAATCTGTTGGGTAGGGAGGAAGGAAGGAGGAAGAGGGTAACATCGGAGTCAGTAACTTTTAGGGCTGGTTCCACCTATTGCTGTGCTCTGGCCCCTAACAGATTTACCACAAAGATAATAAAGTCCTTGGCAGAAGAAAAATATTCCCAACCCCTGCAGAAGGCAATAGTCAGCTAGAACAGCCAGTGCTATGAACTACTTTTCATGTGTTGAGGGGGAGAGAGACAGAGGAACATGGGTCTATTATGTGAATGAAATTTGAGTAGATTCATTCACACTGGCCCTTTCCACACACAGTTATTAAGGCGGGCCAATGCGTCTTGCCACAGAGGTCTTCTGCACGTTGGAGCGGACTAGGTTTGGTTTATTTACCTTCATTTCGCACATAATTCCAATTAAATGCGCCCACATGTGGTGGTAAAGTGCATTATTTGAAAACTGGAAGAAAGCGGTTTTCCAATTTTCCAGATCAATCCAATTCATACTTTCACAGTGGTGCAGATACGTACATTTGTGCCAATGTGAATTGGTGGTCAGGGGAGGGCTCATGGGAGGGACCAGGGGGTAGTACGGACTTACGCACATACGCACGTACCCATGTATGCAATGACGTACTAAACCATGCAAAAAAGGGGGGGGCAATCACAACCAATGGGGCTGAGGAGAGTAGCGGGAGTGGCCATGGTGGAGGCAGTGTGGATTCATGAAGTCGCACTCCTCTGAATCAGAATGGAACATACACAGTAGCTGTGTGGAAAGAAATGAGGGAATGTCTGCCTTGTTTCCAGCCCAGAAAATCCGGTAAGAGACAGCACGAATCAATTCACCAGCTTTGTGCGGAAAGGACCAAAGAAGGGCTTATTCTGGTAACTGTGGTTTTAAACAACATTTTGATGAGATGAAACACTGATGAGACTCATTTGTATGCTATGAAAAATTCATAGTTTGAGGTGGCCAGACTAAGTCTTTTCCAGTTATAATTGGCAATTCTGTTTGGCAAAAGCCTAATCATCTGTTGAAAAGGAAACATGGTGATATATCCAAAAGGTGAATGATGCCTAGTTAAGGACATCTGCAGCCTGTTCTTATGCATGTTTACATAATAACCACCACCACCCACACACCTTTCTTAACTGAACTTATTTCCAAGTAAGCATGGATAGGATTTCACCTGTCTGGTTTGATGGTTACACAGAAGGAAGTCTGATTGAATTTGTTCATTTTCTTGTTTAGACTTTGTACTCCACTCCCAGGGCCGATTCCAGTAATCATGAAAGCTACCAGGAATAAGCCCTTCTAAATGTACATATTACCTCCCCTCTATACACACACTGTTCATTAAAACAGAAGTGCAGTAAAATATATCAAGCAGGTTATGCAATATTTCTAAAGGCCTACATTTTAAAAAAATAAAGATGGAGAATTTTAACCTCCAGGTACCTTTGGCCTACGATATGTATCAGTCATAACCAGGACAACCAATGGTAAGAGATTGTGGGAGCTGAGGTCCAATGCCTCTGGCCAAAGTTTCCTTCCTCCACCTGATGCTCCAGGACTGCTCAAATGGTACAGCTGCTGCCTGTGAAGAGACATTACATAAAGCATTACAAACTGAGAAACCTTTTTTCCAGCTGCCCCAACCTTAGCACCATAGGCAGCCAGGAATGGGGACAGATGAGTCAGAAATACCTTAGGGGCCCTCGTGGTGCAGTGGTTAAATGCTAGTATTAGAGCCACAAGGTTGTGAGTTCGATCCTGCCAGGCTCCAGGTTGACTCAGCTTTCCATCCTTGTGCAGGTCAGTAAAATGGGTACCCAGTTTGTTGGGAACAATTAGCTAATACATTGTAAACCTCTTAGAGAGCACTTAGCTGATAATCAGTATTGAAACACACATGCTATTGCTATTACTCTTGGAGTAAATTTATGTGGGGCTAGGTAGTGGTTACATTGTAACAGTGTAGTGCAGAAAGGCCTTAGATCCCAAGCTATAAAGGGCTTTCAGAATTAATATTACTACTTTAACTGTTCTTAGAGCATGAGAGGCAGAACTGCATGAGAGACAGACAATGGCCCTGTAAAACCACAGGAGACAAATGCAGCAGGACTAAATAATAGTGCCCAGCATTGGTATCTGGCCATCAACCTAGGAACGGCTCCATTGGAGTAGAATTCCATCCATCTCAATTCCTTATAGCCAGGTCAGATTACAAGGATTAGCAGTATTGAACACTGCTGAGAAATCAAGAAAGATTTGTAGGCCAATAGCAGGGCTAGATTAAAAATCATTCCGCACTACACTCTTATAGTGCGATTATTCCACTTTCAACATCCTATGGAATCCTGGGGTTTGCAGTTTGGGCCGGCCCCTCCCCAAACTGCAAATCCCAGGATTCCATAGGATGTTGAAAGTGGAATAATTGCGCTATAAGAGTGTAGTGCGGAAATGGCCTAAGATATGCTGAGGCCTTCAGGTTGTTATATTTTAAGGGCTCCATAGCATTATCCCAGACTTTTCACAACTCCATAGCATTATCCCAAACTTTTCACAACTATGAAACACTGAAATTTAGTTAATCATTTAAATTTAATAATATTTTTTGTATTTAGAGGGCTCTCATAATCTGTAGTTTATTTAACTGATGTTTAAGTCTGGCACTGTCAAGAGTCTTTACAACTGAAATTACCTTACTGGTCCTACCATTAGACAGATTACAGAATATACTTTAGGGACCAGATTTAGATATTCTGGAGCAGCAGCAAAGTATAAACTCATATCACTGCATTATTTTAGCACTACAGAGATGGGGAGAAAGGCTTGTAGATTTTCTGCCACAGGTTGGCCTTGGGTACCATGTACTACAATTATAGGGTAAGGGATACCACCTTAGACAGCCAAATATCTTGCATTGAATGTATGTATGATGGTTCAAAATGTAGCGGATCCTATACAAATCATGAGACTATTTTGTATTCCATCTGTAACTTGAGGTGGAGCAATCAAAGAGCAGTTTTACCATTTACTAGCTGTTTGTATGAACTGAAAAGAATAGTGTGAGGTGATCTGTGATGGCTCATTCACACATACCCATTTCCACTTGATGCTCCAGTAATCTTGTCCAATGGGTACCAGTTTTTGTGTTCTAGAATGCCCTGTTTGGACATCATGGGCCTTTACTAGATCCTGTAGGATTTCACATTTTAGATAAAGATGTTTCACAAATACAGCCATTTGGGGTGCAAAACTTACGAGTGGGGGAAAAGAATGTTGCTTTTTAATAAAGGCCAGCTGTAGATATAACAGTGTAGTATTCTCTTTCTACATAACCCTGACTTAGAGTGCAAACCATGATAAATAAATACAATGTCAAGTGTGACAAAATGTTGTAGTTTCATGTTGTTGGCTTGCAAATTGAATTTTTACATAAAATTTACACTAAATGGAACCTCATTATATAGTGATGAGGTCCGGTATGATCCAAATCATTAAAATCACTGTACTGCTTAATGATTCACTAAGTGGTACTGCAGTGCCATAAATTTAGCACTAGTTTTATGATTCAAAACACTAGGCTGAGACACCAGCAAATCGTATGTGGATCATTAAATTTACAATGAATGTCAGAGATGAAATAAGGGAGAAAAACACTTTGAGAGATCGGGATAATATGTGCTCTAAGGTGACATCCATCAAGATAAATGATCTTACCCTACTTGCGCTTGTTATTCTTCATTTTATTTGGTTTTTTTTGTTGTTGTTTTTGCTTTGTTTTTGTTATTCTTCATTTTAAAATTTCCAGGGGGGATGTGCCTATGATTTCAAGTGGCTGTCATTTTCAGGCTCTTTTGTGAACAATTTGATTTGCATCTGGGTCACCAAATGGTGGTTCAAGAATCGCAGGTGATTCCTCAGCAGTTTAAATGGGGCTCCTGAGCTACAAGAATCCAGAGGTACAGACACTGGAATCCAGAGTAAAAGAGGAAGGACTGCGATGCATATTCGCAGTATAGTCGTGGAAGTATTGCCTGGCTGGTTCAGATGAATGGCCCATCCATCTTATCAATGTATTCTAGATGTCTTCAGTAATTATGGAAAACTTTTCTTGATACAGTTTGGAATCAATTCAGTTATGTAAGGTCTCCAAAGCCCTCCTCTAGGTACCCCTGTCATATGAGACAAAGCATGTGGAAAAAAGACAGAAGGTCTTTTCATTGATGGCATCCTATCTCTGGCATGCCCTTCTCAGAGAGGCTTTCCTTCTGCTTACATTAGGATCTTTTAAGTGCCAAGTGAAGACCTTAGGGTTTTTTCTAGTGCTGTTAGATCTTAGCAGTCTGTTTTTATGTGCTGCAGTTTTTTCATTGTCTGTTGCTTATTTTATTCTTGTTTTACTATGTATTATTTTTATTCATAGTTTGATTGTTCGTTAGCATTGTATATTTTGTTTAAATTTTGTATTGTAATGTCTTGCATATTACCCAAAGAACTCTGCAGATTGAAATGTCTGAAAGCACAACAAATAATGTTCAAGCTTTCTCAGTCAGCATTCAGAAAAAACTCCTGTTTCCTCCATTCTCCCTTCAGTTATAGGGTTGATACATGCATATTAATGGCACTATATGCATGCACATTACAGTATTGTCTCTCAGAGCAGCTATGGAGCCACCAGGACATACCTCTTCCCAAACATGATTGTTGTTGTCGGGTGCCTTCAACTCATCTCTGATTTATGGCAGCTCTAAGGCAAGCTATCACTGGGATTTCTTGGCAGAATTTGTTCATACAAGGGTTTGCCCTTCCTTTCTCTGAGGTTGAGAGTTTGCCTTGCCCATAGTCATCCAGTGGGTTTACTTAGGGGAGCAGGGATTTGAACCCAAGTCTCCAGAGTTATAGTCCAACACTAAAGCTACTTTGACTCAAGTCCCAAACAAGTATGCTTGTAAAAATAAGAGGGTTTTAGATTTGGATTTGTGAAATAGCTATAAAAAACACTGTCAAGAAACAATCAAAATAATTTATCAATGTACAGAAGGTACTCACTAAACCAGTATATGCCAGAATTCCTGTTAACACATGACAGCTGTAGTCCAACCCAGGAAAATTGTTCAAGTTCTGTTCTAAATACAAAAAGGGATATGTTGCCCAGCCCTGCTTATAACAATTAGTAAGTACTGTTTTTAACATGTGAAGACTGTAGTCCAAACAAAAAAGTTTTCCAAGCTCTTCTTTGAATAGCCGAGCCTTTCCCATCTCTGTTTTGAACACTTTTAAAGAGTTTAACACATAGGGAAATTAGTTGAACCAAGTAAACTTCCAGTCAAAAAGAAATGTTTGAAATTTTGTTTTTAATGGATTTGTCCCATTAACTAGACACCTTGGTAGTTACATTTTCTTTTCAATAACAGTCAATTTTTAACCATTTTAATTTTTTTAAAGTTTTGAATTCCTCCTTTGCTTCCACCAGAAAAAATGTCATCATCGTGTTGTTAATAATCACCAGACATTTTAGGAATGTTGGTGATGACAGACAGTCAGAGAATTATTGGCATACAATCTATTTATGCCTGGCTAATCCCTATTGAGTTTAATGGGGATTTCAGTTTCAAAATGTTGAGAATCTACTATATATCTCAGTCTTGGTTTCAAGTTTTTTTGTGGAGGGGATGAGTTGGAGACACAAAGTGGGGAGGAGAAAGAAGATGATGCATGTAGTTAGAAGAAAAGTGGTAGAATGAGGATCAGAAATAAAGAGGGATGGGGAAAGAGAGGAAGACAAACACAGCTAGGAGAACAGGAAGATAGGAAAAAATGAGAATGAGATAGAAGTGTGGAGACTGGAGATGATGAGTGCAGCTAGAAGATGTGGGAAAGGTGGGAGAATGAGAAACAGAGAAAAGAGAAGGCCACACGGTGAAGATATTTAGCTAGGAGTTAAGGGTGAGAAGGATAAGAGAAGAAATAAGAAGAGGGACTAGGGAATAAGACAAAATGTGACTCAAGACAACAGCTGTGTCCAAAAGAGAAGACAAGAAAAAAAAACAATTATCTGTGAGTTGTGAGGAGGTAAAGGAAAAAGGGCGAGAACAGATCAAGAATTAAAACAGCAGTGTATGAAAACTTTCATACCAGATTTTTTTCCTTAAGAGTGGTTTAATCTAATGTGTTTCAGACTAAGAAAGGAAACTTGTACTGCAGCTTCACTCCTTTAGAGTAATGAGAGAAAGGTGACTGCAGAATAGTGGAAGTTAATAGATTAGAAAAACTACAAGGTAAATCCTGAATATGGATTCAGCATCTTCTGTGTTAGTGAATGCTGAAGTAACTTAGTATTTCTCCATACTGGTTGTTTCCTCCTGTTTAATCCTGATGCTGGTCACAGTTTGAGAAACTGGGAGAAGAGCAAAAGGGAGGTGGAGAGGGAACAAGGCTGATACCATGGGGAATCTACAGCAGCCATTACAAAGCAGTATGCAGAAGGAAAGACCAGCAGCAGACAGGTTTAATCTCCCCTCCCTCCTTTTCAAGACTGTACTCTCAGTCTAAGATTCTTCTTTCATTGAAACTGGGGAGAGCAGATAAACCCTGAGATCTGGGAAGCCTTATGCTGCACCATTTCAGACTGTAGGTCATGGCCACTTAATTGATTCTCCAACACACATGCATAAACGTCTGTTTCTCTGAATATAGAAAGCTAAGTATCAGAAAAAGCATTTCACCTTTCTGTGTGCAGTGATTATTCATTCATTTACTTACTGGTATTTATCGGTACCGTTGGTGTTGTTCTTATAGCAATTCCTATACTGTTCCATATCTAAAACGATATCTCAAAACCGTGAATAGGCTTCATCTGAGGCTGGTAGAGGGACAAGATGCAACTTGTCCAAGCTCTTCTTTGAATAGCAGAGCCTTTCCCATCTCTGTTTTGAACACTTATCAAACTAGCTGTGTTAGTCTCTTGCAGCATAAAAAGGAGGAAGAGAGAAGGAGAACAGAAGATATGTGGCAGACTATCTAGTTTTTATTTTAGCACGATCTTCTGTGGATATAAACCAACTTCTTCAGACGCAGTACCAAGTCATATTAAGGTCCCAGGTATAAAGCATATTTATACAGTTGTGGGAGTGGGATAGAACGGAAGGGGAGCCAGACAGATGCAAACCATATCCTTTCCCCTAAATTTTCAAAGGGCTGGATGAAGTGATGCAGGCCCTTCAGGTATATACATTTTTTCTTCCTTTTCCCTTCCTCCTTTTTAACCTTAGCTTATGTTATCTAACAATATTGATCCTACTCTGCCAATCTACATCAAAACACACATGGGTTTCCCTATTGTAGACTGGCTGTTGGACATTGTCTTAATTTCTGCTCTCCAAAATACTGGGGAAGGGAGGAAGAGGAAAGGATTGTGCGTGCAAAAAAAAAAAAAAAAAAATGGAATTAAAATGAAATAATTTCTTTCCAAAAACAAGGAGTACCAAAAAAAGTGTAGCATGTAAATATTCTTTATCCTAATGTGTTTTTGTGTGTGTGTCTGTGTGTGTAAAACTGTATGTGCACACACACATGTATATTTTTTGTGGGTTAGGTTGGTGGAAAGGGACAGGGGAATAAATAATTCAAAGGCCTGGTGATCACACAAAAGATTCAGTTGACTTGACAGGTATGAATTTATCTCACTTGTGAATGCATAACCTTTGAGTCTCACATGAGACCTAAATATTCCAAACACATTTCCTTAGGCTCACATCAAAAAGGTTTCTCATTTCAACCAAACAGCCCTTTTGGTTACCTGTAACTTACTGCCATAAATTTGAAAATTACCATAATAAAGGCTTACTAAGGCATCACTGTCTTTTAAGAAGGAAGCTGTGTTAACTCTTTGTTTTGCCAACAAAAAAAACATCCTTGAAGTGAAAGCCCTCCAATTATGCTGCTAGCTGATACGGCTCCTGTGGGATCTGTGGACTCAGGACTCAGAGGCATGGTCTAGTGCTCCACTGTCTAGCACAGCCCATGTGGTGAAGTTTCAAGACTGACCTGCACTGTGTGTTCAGCTCCAAGGCTCTTATTCGGACTATCATTATGGAGTCTGTAATATACTGAAACTCACTTGTGGCTGATGGCTCCTATGTCAGTGGAGCTGTGAATTGCTTTGGGTTTTAGTCTCAACTTTAATTGAACTATCCAAGGGCCTTTCCACACTACATGGTTATAGTGCTATTATTCCACTTTCAACATCCTGTGGAATAATTTTGAGGTTTGTAGTTTACTGAGATCAAAAAGCCCTCTGGCTAAGAATTCTAAATGCCCCTTGCTAAACTGCAAACCCCAGATTTCCATAGGATGTTAAAAGTGGAATATAAACGCAATAACAGTGTAGTGCGGAAAGGCCCTAAGACACTGGATTCATTTGAGGGATAGGATTCAACACCTTGGACAGCTCCTTTTAAGTTCAGACTAAAACCCAGATCTGATTCACTGATCTGCTGTTAACACTTGTGGGTTTCAACTTTTCATTGGTGCTATTAAACTTTAAAATTATTTTTTAAAAGTAAATCAGTCCCGTCACCCACTGTTGTGTTTTAAAAATATTATGTTCTCATTACTCCATACAAAGTTGAATAGGTAACTTGTTATATTACCTGTGATAATTTTGCATTCCTTTTGGCTACTTGGGGGCAGAGGGCTTGAGAATGATCAATGAATGGCAGAAAACTGACTGCAAAAATGTCTCCAAAAAGACCTTTATTTATTTTAAAATAAAAGATGTTACTTGTTAGATGAATAACATAACTTTCCCCCCTCTTTTTTATGTATTTTTTTGAAATTAGATTTGCTACATCTTAGTGGAAAGAATAACTTGTGTTATTACAAATGACTGTGTTACTTGTAATTTTTACTTCCAAGCTCTAAGGCTCCTTTCATACTATGCAATTATAGTGCTATGCTTCTATTTTAATTGCCATGGATGCATCCTATGAAATCCTGGTTTTGTATTTTGAAGAGGCACTAGAGAAGCTTGCCAGCTGAGAATTCTCAATACTTCTTCCCCACCCCCAAAAATCCTCTGAAAATTCTAGGATTCCACAGGATGCTACCCTGTGAAAAATGAGAAAAATGAAAAGGACCCTGAGTCAAAGATGCCTTGCTTCTGAAACTGTCAATTCCATTTTTGGCTAATCTCTGTTGCCGGGCTCCGCTAACAAGCATGCCACAAAGCCTTCAACTTACACAGAAGGGAAAGAGGGTCAAAATTAGAACATGAAACAAATGCACTACCATGGCCATTCCTAGAACTGCCTTTTGGATACTTATGGCTTATACAGTTACATATTTCTTTCCTTATTCAGAAATTCAGGAATTACCCAAGCATGAGCTGGGCAAATTTCAGCAACTATGTAAATACAATATCACAAGAAACCAGTACTGAACAATACTGAACACAAAATATGACAGCCATGACTGCAGCAGATTAAAAACACAGTGGCCATTTCCACACTATACTGTTATAGTGCTATTATTCCACTTTCAACATCCTATGGAATGTTGTTTGCAAACTGGAGTTTGCAGTTTAGGGAGGGGTATTTAGAATGCTCAGCCAGAGAGCTCTTGGGCCTCAGTAAATGACAAACCCCAGAATTTCACTGGATGTTGAAAGTGGAATAGTAGCACTATAACAGGGTAGTGCAGAAATGGCCAGTGGTTGCAATCTTGGCTCACCTAGAGTAGACCTGTTCAAACTACTGTTGAATGGTGAATCAGGTAAAGCCATTTGGTCCAGTGGTTCCGCTCTACTCAGGACTAGGATTCCATGTTTTAAAACTGTCAATTACCTTGCAAGACAAAAGCATGCTAGAATAAAAATTCCATCATTCACTGGTTCCACCAGAAAGGAAGCTACCAAATCCCTGTGGTGGAAGATGTTCCACAGTATGTATACAGCCAGTTACTGAGCAGGACTTATCATTTTACAACTACCATCTGTGCTTCCACCCATTATGAGATAGAACGTAGATCTCCTCCCCTGACATTAAGGAGTGGTAACTCTGGTGCAGCAGGGGCAGCCCCATGGAAATCTTGGACACAAGGAATTTAGAGATTGTTGCCAACACCTTGAATTATTTCCAGAAGGAAACTGAAAATGAATGTGTATGCTGCAGAAAAGCTGTCACATAGTCTCAAATTCCCACCAACATCCTTGTACTTGTGTTCTGGAACACCTGAACTTTCTAAGACCCTTGACAGGCAGGTCAACATAGAGAATCCAAATCTTGATGTTCTAGTTGTAATTTCATCAAGAATGAGTGCATCTAGTTCACGATTCAGATGACAAGGAAGGACATTCTTAGCTGTCAGATTATGATTACATTAAACACCTTATGACGTCATGATGCTCTAGATCTATGAAACCGAAAACAAGATGAATGTGCTTTTGGTGTATATTGTGCATGCTTTGTCAAGAAAGAAACATTCATGTACCACTGGATTACTCTTTATGACAGTATCTCACTCATTTACTGAGTTTTTTCTCATTACAGGTATGGACAATCAGCATCTGGTGGTGACATCGTGTTTCATTTTTCTCATACCTCTATGCTGCTCTATGGAAACTCACCTACTTACATGTCCCAGGATTGAATGATCCTAGAACTTACAGAAAAGAAGGAGAAAAATTTTGGAAGCTTTTCTTCTGCATGTGTTGATATTTGTATTGTGTAATCCTGTTTGTTTGTTTGTTTTGGTGAAATACATTCAGTGTAACAAATGAATATTAAAAAATGTAATGGATATCTCAGTATCAATTCTAGTAAACATTAAGGATTAAAGATTCCTAGACCAGATTTGACTTCTGTTCTAAAAGGGTGTTTTTAAAAAAATTTTTTAAAAAAATTAAAATTAAAAAGTCTATATCTCCAGTTTATATGAAGAATTACTATAATGGCCAGTTGATCATGTCTGCTAAGCCAGTGGAAACTTGTTCACACAAAGACATAGCTATTTCTACATCTGGAATATTCTGAAACAAGGCCCATGTTCCTGTCATGGCCAATTAGGTCAACATGGTGAAACAAAGGCTCATGGGATGGTGAAACATAAAAGAGTACATTATTAACTGATGTCTTTTTCATTTGGTTTTTCTTCAGTGACATTTAACAAATTGGATGGTAAATGCTAGGGCACACATAGAGATATACACACAGAAATACAAATGCTCTGTTAGATTATTATTTTTTTAAGAGGGAGATAGAAAGAGAGAGAAAAATGCTGTTCAGTCTGCATACAAGGGAATAATCATAACAGTGTGATGTCTTTCCACTGAGATGTTGATGATGCATTTTTCTCTCATAAGGGATGTTATCAAGTTTGCTCTTTCTGTACAAAGTCACATGATTTATTCAATTTTGTGTATACAGATTTTTTATTTACATCATTATCTCCAAAAAAATTAAAGGTTGTCTGAGCTGGGCCCCAGGAGGACATTGTAGAATGTCAGTCCTGTAAAGCAAAACACTAGTTCTAAAGTTCTCCTGAGGTAGGACTTTGCCAGTTTTGATATTTGAATCTTTTGAGAGAGAAGACAGATAATTCGATTACTTGTTTAACATTCAACATAGTGCTTTACTTCTCTCAGTATAAGAGAGAACATTCCACTCACTCTTCCAATATTCTGACACATAAAACTTTTAGAGTGACCAGAACATGGAATCCAGAAAACAGTTGTGCAAATATGGGCTGTCTTATTTCTTCTTGAACCATGTTTGAGTTGATTTATGAGCTTTTATTTGTAGAAAGATCATAGAACGGGGTAGAGATCCTGAAGCCCTGCAGATGTTGCTGGATGTCATCTTCCATTAACCCTGACTGTTGGCTATGTTGGCTGGGGTTGATGGATGACATCTGGGGGGGTCATTGCTTTCCAGCCCTTGTCATAGAGAATGGCTTCAAACATAGGCCCTTTCCACAACCTACCTTATCCCGGTGGTATCCTGTGGGGATCCCTGCAGCAGCTCTGCTGGGAGGGGAACATGACAGGTGCACTCCCCTCCAACTGCCTCCATGATCTAGGAAGCATGATGGCCCTGCCTCTTTCTGCCACAGTGCACCCAGGTCCCAGGCTGTGCTGGGGCAGGAAGTGCAGCCATTGTGCTTCTGGACCCTCCGCAAACCAGGTAAGCGCGGGATGGTGGTTCAATTGTGAGACATTGACAAGAAAACCAACCAATAATTTACTCCATGATTGCACTGGCTGGGGATGGGAGAAGGATGAGACTGCAATGAAGTCATGCATAACCATTGTCACAGTCCTGTCCTTCTCCTGTCCCCATTGTGGGATGACAAAATCCTGCAAAAAGGGCAATAGAGACTAGAATATTCTACAGAACACTAGGAATATCCATTTATGTACATTTCTTTTCTCTGAGCAGAGCACCATTTAAATTGTGAAATTCATATACTGTGTAATAGCTGTCCTTTTGCTTCACATTAGTATATCTTAGCTGTTGATGGCCTAGTGCCAACTGTTGTTGTTGTTGTTGTTGTTGTGTTCTTTCACATCATTTGTACTTATGGTGACCCTAAGGCAAACCTAAAATGGGATTTTCCTGGAAGAATTTGGTCAGGAGGGGTGCCATTGCCTCCCTCTGAGGCTGACAGTGTATGTCGTGCCCAAAGTCACCCAGTGAGTTTCAAAGATTCAAACTCTGTTTCTCCCAGTGTCCTAGTCCAACACTCCAGCTACTATTCCATGCTACCTCTCTACATAATCGATAAGCTGAAAATGAGACAAAACATACAGGTGATAGGAGATCAGTTACAGAGATGAACAACCCTGTTGTGCTTCAGGAGATGCATGGAAGTGAGAACGCTGGCAAGTTCTGCTCCTTGGGCCCAGGGCTGCCCAACTGTCAATCATAATGAAGCAACCACCCTGCATGGCACATGTTGGTGGCAGGCCCACACTGTTCTATCTGAGCCCCTGTTCTTTCCCTTGTCTTAGAAGAAGTGCTGCTTATGCCCCACAAGCAGTCCTCCACCCCCTACACAACAATTTAAAAAATCATGGTGGGATTTCCCCCTGCCCCAGGGAGCAGTGGGGGATATTTAAGGGAAAAATAGTCTTAGGGGAATGATTGCCCACCCTTGCTCTAATCACTTGGCCAAACTGGTCATCTTTAAATATTTTTTTAAAGAACTTAATAATAGTAGTCTATAAAACACCTTTAAGGTTTCATTGCAGTTTATTTATGCAGCACATTTATACCCTGCTTTTCCTTTAAGAAACTAAGGTTCTTTTTCTGTTTTCCAATATTTTTTCCCCACAATAACTCTGTGAGGTAAGTTAGGCTGAGAGATTCTGACAGTGAGTTTGTATCTGAGTAGAGATTTAGGCCCAGAGCTCCCCAGTTCCAGTTGTCACACGCTAACTGGTAAACCTCACTACTTCTCTGTCATTTATATAAAATAGGCTATAAACTAAAGAAAGGAAGGAAGAAACCACACTGTGATTATGCTATCATTCCTGGAATGCTGATTTCCTTACTGTCAAAATTCTTAACTGTAAAGGCTTTATGTTGCCTCCCTTCACATTTTGTGGACTGTAAAATAAAGAATCTGTGTAGGGACTGGGGGGGATTTGACTAGCATTTTGAAGTCTTTAGTTTTTCCTCTCCAGCTCAGAAATACATAGGATTAGAAAAGGGGCAATATCCATATGTAATTATCTGTCTTATTGCTGTTTAAGGTATCTGATGTGAGGCACCAGCAATTTTTTTTTCCTGTTGTGCCAAGGACTGGCACCCTATCTGTGCCCACTGAATATAATTGTTTCATTCTATCCTGGAAAGTCTTCATGGACCAGCAACCAGTAACTCTCTCATGGGCACCAGTCCATAGACTACCACTTTGAGTAGCTTGTGTCTATATAACTTATTTTAATGTAAAAATCATTAAAAATAACCATTACCAATTTCAAAGTCCTTGAATCTACTATATGAATCTTGCACTTTAGAATCCATTTCAAACCATGAAACATTCTCATAAATGAAACTGGCAGAGGAAGTTATATCTGGATTGTTTTCCCTAGTGAATTCTTCCAGTTACCCGCCCATGTCAAAAAATACAGCCAATTGATCCATGTCATAAAGCACATGCTGTATGTTCTCCTTGGGGATTCCACCTGGCATTTTCAGAGGCAATAACATCTAGCAAGGTCTGTCCGTGAAGCATAAATTTTATTGAACATTGCAAACCTAAATATGCCTCCCCACTCCAGCTTTGAAACATGAACATCACAAGAAGACTAAATAGTGGCACATGTACCCTGTATGTTTAGACATGACACTAAACATGCTTCATATCCATAGCCAATCTCTAAATGTATTCAGCATCCAAGACTTCATGCAGAAAGCCTGGCACTGCCTTTGTTGAGTACTCAATACTAAAGTAGCAGAAAGTGTGACAAGATGAACAAAGGTGCCTTTCTGGAGCATCTCTATGAGTGAGAATGAAGTGTTAAAATTTCACTCTTCCCAAGAGACAGAATTGTTGTGTTTATTATATCTCTAACATCACTGATAAGTCTCTCACACATTGCACACCCATAATGGCTTGCATAAAAACATAATGAAACTGCAACAGCAACCACAACCATATCTGGGGTAACCATGTTATCCATATAGCAATATACAAAAACATCCAAAACCCACAAAACAGTAATATCTTTATTGTGCCCAGAAAAATGCACAAGATATACCTTGAAAGCTTTCAAAACTCCTCTGTTTTTTTCATTAGGCAAAAATGCTACAAAAATCAAAGAGGAGAAGAAAAAAATGATGATGTTAGAGTCACGGGCCTACATTTTGTCAATATGTTGCTTTTGTTGTTGTCAGTCTGGAAGGATATCAAAGTAGGCAAAGGCCACTCCCCTCTTTGACCATGTGGACACTTGAAGACAAAGAGTCGTAAAAACCAAGCAATAAAATTTCAACTCCATTAACAACAGAAAAAGTAACTTCCCTTGATATCCAGTCTGCTTCTGTTCTGGATGAGATTGCCTGCTCCTTTCTTATGCAGCAAACATTGAATTTCTCAAGAAGCATCTGTATGATTACATCTGGAAAAATCTTTCAGGTGCAGTTACAAATGCATTCGCAATGAAATTTTTTACCTTTGCTGGAGGTGGAACCTCAAAGAATTAAGTCCCAGTCCCTTGGCTCTCCTTTCTTTAGGATTCCCCTATTGTGGCTTAAATGCAGTACCCTCAAATCCAGGCAACATATCCAGGGATTCCTCTGGATATCCCTTGTGAGCCTTTCCTAACATTTCCTGTCCTACTATTATGTTCAACCTACACTTTCAGGGCCAGAGTATTTCCTTATCTATCTTGAATCACTTTGTTGCTGTGTACTGCTGTTTCAACCAATATTGTCTTGTATACCCAGATCTTCACCTATTGGCAAATCCATTTGGTTCTCTCCAGCCAAGTTCAAGTCTCAATCCAGGAATCCTGTGAGCTCACCACAGTGCTTGGCGGAGCAGCACCATCCTCTTGGGTTGTCATCTCTCACAGTCAAGAAAGAATTCTAGGCTACAATGACTTAATGTTTTAATTTCCTCCTTTCTCCTGTACTCTGAACTAATTGTTATTCTTCTCTGAACAGTCAGAGCTTAAAGAGAAGTCTTGTTTTAGATTCCCTGTTCCAGACTTTACTTCTTGCAACCAGATTGTTTCGGCTCAGGAATCCCTAATATATATTGCTGTTTGAGCTCTCCATCATCACCTCACATATGTAAAGTTCAACAAGACCTTCAAGCTATTTCCTCCATTTGGCTGCTTCTGGCTGCTTCTCATGTTCATGTATCTATGTATGTATATTTGGTACATTTATATCTTCTCTTTCATCAAAGGATCTCATGGTCCTCCTTCACATCTGCATTATCACAACAATAACCCTGTGAGGTCAATTGGGCTGAAATATATGTACTTCTATCTCTCCCTTTCACCCTTTCCTCCCCAACTCATAACCCTTATCCCTGTCAACCAACATAGATTTAAATTCTTTTCCCAATAATTACATGTTGTTTATATTTTAATATTAACTTTCAATCATTGTTTTTTTCCAAAATTGCTCTTGATCCAAGGGAGGTTTAAGTCCAGTATTGACTTGAATAATACAGACAATAAGGAGCTTCCAAGGGAGGAATCACCCACTGAGTTTCATGGTCAAATGGAAATTCAAACCTGTGCTTCCCATCTCCCAGTAAAACATACTAATCACCTCACTTTGCTGGCATTTTCTCCATTTTATAATCAAAAACTGGGCGACTAGAAGGTACTCTCTTCCCTGTGTGTATTTCCGTATGTCAGTGACCAACCAGGAAAACATGATCCTTTTAGTTCCCATTATTCTAAAACAAGGTTATAATAATGTCTCTGACCCTTACTTCTTACTGTTTTACCTAATGGCATATGATCTACCATTTTTCAACAGTGCCCCAGTATGCGATCATATTGTTTCTTCTGCTTTGCCCCTTTCCAGTTCACCCATTCCCCTCTCTTTGTATTGCCTCCATCTCTGTCTCTCTCTTAGGAAAATTAGAAATAATGTACTTGTATGCGTGATTAAGAGTTACTATACTGTCTATGTGGTTTTCTCTTCTATAAGATAGTAGGTTTAAAAACAACAACAACTTTGTAATATTGACCCTGAATTGTTTCTTCCCATTTTAGAAGTAGCTATCTCTCTATACCCACTTTGGTCAAGGTAGCCATCCCTGCAGCAGCGGGCCCACTTGCCACCCCTGTTGCATGCATGTGATACCTCTGGAAAAGGTTGTTTCGGTCCCACATCCATGTGCATTATGATATTTGTGTGCTTGTAAGTCTGCCTACTGTGTGAATGAAGATGCACAGTAATAACTAGACAAACTTTCCAATGAGACTGGAAAGACACACAGAAGAAAATTATGTTGGGCATGAAGCAACGGTGGGCATCTTGTAAGTTTAACTTATACCATTTTAATCCACTTTTTTTTGTCATTGTGGAGATTGGAATTCTGCAATGCCATCGTCATCACAGACCTTAAGAGAACCCCTGGGAAGTGCCAGAGGATGCCAGTCACAGTCCGTCCAGCTATAGGAAGCCAGCTAGCTGTATCTGTATTGCGTCCCCCAGACTCCACCAATACAGAAATGACCAGATGAGCAGTGGCTACCACACAGAAAAGGTGGACTTGGGTGCTACACTGGGAGACTACTGCATCTACGTTCCAGAGATACATCTTCTGTTTCAGGATCTCAGCCACGGTGATTTCACCGATTGCCACAGCGAAACTTTCCAAACTAAGAGGCATGGATTTAGGAAGGATTTTCCCTTTTCCTGTGGGATTTCCAACAAGTGAAACACAAGAAGTTGGAGTCAGGCTTAGTCATTCTCACCACAGGCCCACTGAAATCAAGTTACAAAGCTAAATCCCATGTATCACAAATACTTGAAACATCACAAGATATCTTTCATAAATATAGTCAATTCTCATATAAATCCATTCCTTTGCTCCAGAAGCCTACTAGGTGTAAGGTTCTGCTTTGGGGGTCTCTGATATTAGTATGGTTTGGATGGGCACCATACCTAATTGGCATGATATTGGATTGGCAACTGTATTAATTGGCTCTAGTATCAAACTCAGACCTGAAAGGTGATGGAAAGATCAAACCGAGCAAGGGAAAGAATTTGACTGTAAGCGTGAGAAGGATAGGTCAACTCAAAACTTCCTCCAAGTAAGACTGAGTCATTTGTCAGGCAAATACACACAATTCCTATGGACAATAGGCTTAAATAGAAGCTGGAATTTTCCAGAGAACCCAACTGTGAGAAGTCCACCAGGACACTGGCTGGTATCCATCCCTTGTACACCTGGATTCCTTCCTCTTTCCTCACAGCACCCACAATAGGCAGCTATTACAACATCCATCATGTCTTTGTCAATCAAGCACTAAGCCCATCAACAGGCAAAAGACCCATTGTCCACAACCGGTTCCCTTTGTCTTGTATCTGGAACCTTCATTGCCACAGGCTATTTTCAGAGTACAAATACCCCTGCTTTCAGGATGCCCAGTGCAGTCTCTCAAAGGTCTACCTGTCACTCTGTCTGTCTGGTTCCTGAATGAGAACTGTCCTTAGGTCCTACCTAAGCCAAAACACATTTCTGCTCTTCACTACTCTTCTGGTCTGGTAATTATAAATCCTCCCAAACCCCTCAGCCTCTCTATAATTTTTCCTCCCTTTCTCTTTCAGTTAGCTCTTGTGTGAATGCTTGACTGTATGTATCTTGTGGGTGTGCATGAGTGTATTCTCCCAATAAAAACATATTTTTAGCTTACTTTTTAATCTTTAGTTGGTTTTGCATGGTCTGACCCTGTAAAAATTGGGTTGAAGGTCTTTCTGGGTTACCCTGCCCCTTGTTCTGCCAAAGCTAGTGTTCCGCTATTCCCCCAACCTTTGCATTTTTGGAGCGAAACAAGGTGTCCCCCCAGGGGACCTCCAGAAGTCAAGGTTACACAGGTTCTACAAACCTTTTGATTTTGAGTCTAAACATGCTGAATCTGCAACTTTGCCAGTTTTATACCCACAGCCAGCAATAACCCATCTCTTCTTCTTTTGCATGCATATCATATAAGACTATTTGATGTCCTATCATTGGTGTTTCTAACTGAAGGTTGCTCTTAGTGTGTCATGCTGATGTTTTGCCATCAAAGTGTTATATTGCTGATGTGCCCTCCATAATTGTAACACAGGCATAGTTTCTGATTCATTTAAACAGCAAACTACTTAGTAAGTATGAAGTAATTAAGCAATAAGATGGTGACAGGCAGCACATTTCTGAAGGATTTATTTCCTGTCTCAGAAGTCTCAAAAAGTGCAAGGCTAAAGATGGTAAAACAGCCACCATCTTCCAAGAAAATGGAGGATATCCTCTAGGTATGCATTGCCTGTCATGCTTTATTGCTTCTGATGAGATTCAAGCAATGAAACCTAAAAGAGATCAGTGGGGTGTGTTTATGGAAGATTACTTTTGTAGAGATGATATCACTGACAGTTCTAGATGCACCCAAAGAGTTCAGAACTCACCACAGAATTATCTCATGAGCCGCACATCTCTTCCATAAAGAGAGGGACAGTATTTCCCTTTGCTGCCTTTTCACCAGGATCAGTGCCCCTTAGTTTATCCCCACAGAGCTAAATTGATATCCTTGATCCAAGAGATATTAATCAGGTTATTACAGAGAGGGTGTGGTTACTGAGAAATAATCATACCCCCTGAGAATTAGAGGCATTTGGCTGCCTGCGCATCTTGTAACACCCCAAGGTCATTATCTCATGATAATCACATCTCATAGAGTTACCTTATTGCTAAAGTGCAACACTAAATTTTAATTGCAATTTTAAAAAGAGCTCTTCTGGCAGTTTATGCAACATCTTGTATGTTCAGAGCCAGATGAAAATAATGCATGTCTTTCCCACATCCCACAGAATAGCCTTTCAATGGCATTTGGTGAACTTTTGTTCCCATGTGGAAAATGACATTGGGGTTTAGAAGGATTCCCAAACCTTTTATTCTCCAGCTAACCAACATTGCCCTGCATTCAGAGGCCTACTAGTGAGGACTAAGTATGCTCTTTTTTGATTCACCTCACATTTAATTTGTAGACACTCCATGGGGAGGCAGAGATCAAACTGGCATGACATTGCCCACACACTAAGGGTAGGCTATGTGGTTTGGACTACAACTCCCATAAGCCCCAGCCACTATGGCTAATGTTCAAACATTATCAAGGTGGCTGGCCAAACATCTTGAGGGCCCTAGGTTGCCTATGTCTGCTAAGATGATGGTGGAAAGTTTGTGTAAATTGTCTGGATCAGGATGCAAATGGAATTTGTAGCACCTTTGAGACTAAATGAGAGAAAGAAGTTGACAGCATAAAATTTTGTAGACTTATGAAAGGATTTATGTTATACTATTCAGAGATGGGAATCATGTGGCCCTCCAGATATCATTGGATTGCAGGTTCCAGCATTTCTGAGCACTGGCTATGCTGGCTAGGGTATGCTGGGACTCATAGTCCAACAGCATCTGAACAGCTGCGTGATTCCTACCTCTGCCATAGATGTATGGTGGAGGGAAGGGAGTGCTTTTGTGCATCTACCATGGAAATTGACTCTCTGATTAGCAATTGTCTGAACCAGCCCATGGCTTTTGTTTTATGGAAATAACACTCTCAACAAATGCATATTTCAAGGAGATTCATAGGCCACTTGCACTGAAATGCTCTTACAAGGTCTATGATTTTTCCTTAATCTAGTAGCCCAGGCTGCAGGCAAAGAGATTTCAGACAAGAAAATATGAGGTCATCTGAGAGATCTACATTGATATATAACTCCCCTGTATAAATCTGTGGTATTGCTCTATTCAGAATACTGGCCTAAGTCCAATGTATCATCCTAGCTTGAGTAGATCCATGGAATCAATACTTTAAATTGATTCTATGGATTTAGTTGGAGTTTAACAAGTGGATTTAAGCCACTTTGTTTAGTTTCCATTGTTCCATTTCTAGAGGATATTGAAAAGCTTATAATGTTATGGAAAAGAGTAAATGACATGACAATGGGGATGGAAAATGTTTACTATTAAGGAAAAGTATACACATCTTGGTCTTTGCAGTTGGTAGTGACAAGCAAAAGAGGAAGCAATAGAGATTCCTATGGTGACGAATGGTGTGAGGAGAGCTGTTAAAAGGCACTGTCACTCACAGTCACTTTAGATGAGAACTTGAAATATTCCACAAAATTTGTCTGACTAACATTCTTGAAAGAAATCCTACTTTACACAGTGCACAACTAAGATATAAAATTCACTACCCTTTGATGAGGTGATGCCTTAAAAAGGCCTCTACTGGAACAAGGCATTAATATTGGGGCTGGGGGGAGTGTTGCTTTTGTAGAACAGCCAGAGTGATGATATCATCTGTGGGAGTGGTGTTTGCCACCACTGGAAGCTTGGGCTGGAGTTGGAAAACAGGCCTTGTCTAGCAGATGACCCAGGAACCCTCCTAAAGGCCAGATGATGCCATTGCTCAAATGCTGGAACTCCAGCCAGTTCATCAGTCATGGACAATTAACTCCTTCTGTGGCCTTCTGTGAAAAAAGCAAGGGAGGAGTGATGTTTTGAGGTTTCACCTGGAGTTCTGAGGACCATCGTGCCAGTTGATATTCCTTGAGTTGGTTCAGCAATGGAGTTCTTAATAGACTTGATAACATTCTGGTTGCTCTAATAATGTCTGAGTGCTACAATTTAGAAAGAATTGATGAAAAAAAAAAAAAATTAGCTTAAAGCAAACCACTTCCTTCTAACAATCATTTTGGGTATGCACAAATACTGGCACATCTCCCAGTCATTTACAATGAGAGGACAATGCCTCTCATGGAAGTGATCCATGTCTCTCTTTCTTTCCTAAGCTCCTACAAGTTACACCAGTTATTAATGAGGTTGACCTGGTCAGACCCCAAACCAAACCAAAGAGGGAAGAAAAGATGAAGAACCCACTGAACTCCAAACTTGGCACCGTACTGTTTTGGGTTATATCTGCCAGAATCCCTCAACCAGCATGGCCACATTTGGAGTTGTAGCCAAAAAATAAAATAAAATAAAATAAAACTTTGTCAAGTTCTGATTGAACTCTATAGCAACTCTTTCCCACAGGCAGAACAATACCATGGCTTGCTGGAATGTAGTGATGATGATGATGATGATGATGATGATGATGATGATGACGACAATTACAGTGATGATGACGACGACGATGAAGATAACATGATCATATGATGCTATGTGATAACCTATACATTTGTTCTCCCTCTTTTTTAGTCATACAGTTGTTATATATCTGGAAATGACGGCATTAACTTTTGAACAAAGCGACTGTATTTAGCACATTCTGTCCCAACTGTAGCATCTTATCTTGTTCTGTTTTCATGCATAGGTCACATTATGGTATGCATCACTTTCTCCCAGATTGACAAGAACTAATGTGAATACTTAAATATTTTAAAGGCAGCATGTTTCAGAATGATAAAAGACTCACCTGATCTTTCTTTCCCATTGAATTAGTGGTTAATGACAAAGCAATGTAATAGTGGTATTATTTTCCTTTCTCACAAGCAACAAAACAATCATGCCCCTTTTGAGGAGAATTTCTAAATACAGAACAAGGCAATGGTGCTTTTTTTGGCTACTGTGTTTTTTAGTATGATTATGATTTTTGATTCAGCCATAAAATCTATCTTTCATAAAGAAACCCACTTACATGTCTTATTTCAGTGAAGGTTATTTGTAGACTGAAGGTCTTTTCTTGTCAAGATATGATGAATACCATGTGTAAAGACAGAAGAGCATCAGGACCTGTATTAGCCGGAAAACCCACTGATCTGTGAATAACCTAAAAAAGAAAACCTGAAGATTAGCAACGTCGCTTTTAAGAATGATCCATCAAATTCAACAAGCAGATTCACAGAGATGAATCATCTAGTTCCTTTATTCCTATCATACAGTAAAGGTTATTTTCCTTTCTTTACAAGCACAAGTTCAGAAACCATGGGAATAAGGAAAACTTGTATACATGTTTTGCAGGGACTAAGTCAAGGGTTCCATTTAGTTTTCTCTAATTCCCCTCCCTCCCTCCTTCCTTCTCATATGTGTGTGTGTGTGTGTGTGTGTGTGTTTAAAGATTATGGGAAGTAGGTTTGGTCCAGTCCGTTGACATAGCCCCAATCACTTGATTGCTTGGAGTTGCAATGACAACCCCTTATTTAACAATGGAAGAACTTTCCCCAGACATCACCACTTGGGGGCAGACTTACAGTGGTGAGGGACTAGAAATGCTGCACAGTAAATTGTCTCACTTCCATGTTAAGACAAATTGTTTCATTTATTGAGGAGTAACCCATCTCAGATACTTGTGTAACCCCTGATGGCTCTACTGATGAGCACGCTGAAAGGGGAATTTCATGAAGTTGTTTTTTGGATATGAATTTGCTTGAGTTTAGACTTTTTTTTTCTCCAAAAAGGGTACAGATCTTAAGAAAAAAAAATCTCAGTCTTGTATCTAATACAACTCTCACAGGAAGTTTGGTAACAACTCTTGTATATGCCATCTTGAAGGTATAATTTTAACAAGTGTCATCAGTTTCTTAGTTGCCTTGCAAAATCAGTTTGCAGATGGAGAGCAGGGTTCAAATCCCCATTCAGCCATGGAAACTCACTGGGTGACCTTGGGCAAATCACATTTTCTCAGCGTCAGAGGAAGACAAAGCCCCCCTCCCCCCTTGAATAAATACTGCCAAGAAATGCCCATGATAGGTTCCCCTTGGGGTTGGCATAAGTCAGAAACAATTGAAGGCATACAGTGACAACAATCATGATACCATGATTTTACTGCTATGTGTTTACTCAGACATAAGTTCCATTATGTTCAGTGCATGGAATCTCACTCAGAGATAAGTACTCTGAGGATTGTAACTTTGACATTAGGCTCAGCTTGTTTTTTATGTTGTGCATTGACCAGAAATCTGGGTTCTTCTTGCCAATCAATTCTGGACAGAGATAGGGCAGACCCCCAATACCCACAGAACATAGGGGACCCAGCAGGACTGTCTGGAGTGGAGGTCAAGATGGTACTATAGGAATACTTGGGGTCTATATTAAGTAGAATGTAGCAGGGCTAATGCCATATAAGCTTATGGTAAAAACAGGATGCTAATTATTCAGGATGCTCTTGCAGAGTAAAAAAAGAAAACAACTTTATTACATCAAGAATTCCACCTTAGGATAAGAAATGAGATAGCCAAAACCTGGCTGTCATGTGTGAGGGCAAACTAGCAGCCATTATTGGTACTGGACCTCCCTGGATGCCTTGTTCCCATATGGAAGGAAGAAAGAGGCCAACTAATTTTTTGATGAAGCAGTGAATGAAAAGAAGAAAAAGACCTGCGTATATAGAGTAAAGGAAGAAAGAGACAGAACAATAAAAGAAAGGGAAGGCATCTTCTAGGTTCCTTTCTCCATAATTGCTTTCTACGGCCCTTTTCGCACACCACCTCCAACGTGAAATGGCCATGGGATGGCCACAGGATCGCGATGACAGTTCTGCATGATGTCATCACGATCCCTTGGCCGTCCTGTCACAATCATGGATTAAATCATGTTTGGGTTTCTCCTGAACATGATCCGCAATTGTAGAGTCCTCCTGCATCCCTCCCACGCTTACCTGTCATGCGGAACATCAGCAAGCGCAATGCCTGTGCTTCCTCCTCCAGTGCAGCCTGGGAAGGGAGGAGTTGAGCCATTGCACTTCCTCCCATCCAGCAGGCAGCCGGTGTGGAGGGAGAGCGCAGCAGACATGATTCCCTACTGGGAGAGGCTTTCCCGAGATCACCACATGATGGCTCCAGGAGAAAGGTAACATATGAAAAGGGCCTACAAGTGTTAATATCTCGTTGTTTCCAAGAATACCCCACCACCACCATTCCATCTACTGAAACTAACTAGACTGGCATGTTGATCTTAATTTGACACTGCTGATGGGAAACATCCTCCATGCTCAAGGGCAGCAGCGGACTGACCACAGCAGGATGCTTGAAATAGCTTCATTTTCCTACATAACTCAAGCTGAGACTATTTCCTATATGACCCTGCCCAGGCTTTAAGATCTGCAGGGGAGGCACTTATGCCCATGCCACTGCCTTCATGAACATGGTTGGTAGAAATGCAGTAGAAGGCCTTTGCTGTGAGTGCTCCCACACTTTGGAACTCCTTTCCTAGGGAAGCTCAGATGGCTCTTTCTTTGTTGCCCTTTCATTGGTAGGTTAGGACCTTTCTTTTCCACTATCCTTTGCAAACTGATTTTTAACAAAAGGATTTTTATAGTGGTGCAGTGGTTTTTAATCTTTGTTTTAAAATAAATTTTCAAATGCTTTTGATTCTGTTATTAAAACTGTTTTAATCTTAATTTTGTATGTTTTAAATTATTTGTTTTTATGGTAATTTTCTGCCTTTGTATACGCTGCCTTAAACTCTAACTGGGAGTAAGGCAGGGCATAAATAAACTGATGGACGGATGGATGGATTGTCCAATGAGTGGGCAGGTGTGAAACCTGAAGGGAGGTGTTGCCAGCTATCACCTGCCACCTAAGGTTCATGATGCCTAATAGTAGGGCTGACTGTGGATGTCAAAAAGCCCTATGGGCACATCTAATAGCCTTAATACTTACACATTATTTACATAGAGCTTTCTTGCCTCAAAGTAATTTTCATATTTCAAGTCAGTAGTTCTTACAACAGCCTTGGCAGGTAGGGTAGTATTATTGCATCCATACTGGAAATATAGGTGTTAGGTAGGAAAGGGAGGTTTAGCCTTATTGCTTAAGTCTACTTGGGGCTTTCAAAACAGCGGCAAATTTTGGATCAGCAATATCTGGGACCGTTGTTCTTTTGCTCGTTTGCTTTACTACTCTGCTGAATGCTGAATGATTTCCAGGATTTTCTCTCCAGTCCACTTTTCTTCCTTTGGCATACCTGTTAGTTTATTTCTGATATGCAGGCTTTTGATAATGTTATTTCTATAATAAATGTTCATTATGCAAATTAAATAATAAAGTAGCAGCTCTGTAAGATAGTCAGTGATTTATACTTGCATGAATGAGAGCCTGATGGCTTGACACATCTTGAAATGTTTGGCGTAACCTTGAAGATGTTCATAAAGTTGTGACTATGTCTAGCTTATCTTCTAGAACTGTTAAAAGATTAGCTCCATGTGATCAAACCCAAATCTATAAACAAGAGGTATAGAACACATGGACCTCCAGATGTGATTGGACTGCAGAATGTATTGGTCTCGGCAGTATAACCATTTTTAAAAATTTACTTATGTATTTATTTGTCTAATTGATTGATTTATATCCTACCTTTCTTTTTGTGTAGGACTCAAGGCAATGAGGGATGAGAGCACTTACAGCTCAACAACATTTGGAGAGCCACACATCTCCCCACTTCCTGCTATATACCAACATAATGATATTATAAAGACCTATATTGATGTAGAAAAAAGCAGGCTGGTTGGATAAGGCACCACCAGAGTTTGGAAAAGTTTTATTAGTCTATAGCAGTGGTTTTTAACTTTTTCTTTACTGGGAACCTCTGTAAATATTATTACTGGGGACCCCTAAGACTTAACTTAATCCAAATTTAAATATTTAAATATTTATTTAAAATTGCTCATCATGGATCTTCCACATTTGGAGAGAAGGGAGAAATAAGTAAATGCACACACTCCTATTACAGTCCTCCCTCCACATGTGCAGATTTGACCTTTGCGAATTTGGTAATTTGTGAGTGCACATACCTTCCCACACACATTCTCCTCCTTCCATTCCCATGCATTTTGCCCCTGCATGCAGAACTCATGCCAAGGCAAAACAGAAGTGAATGGAAGGAGAAGGTTCACATGAGCCTTCCTTCCCCCTCTGATGCTTCCCCCTTTCCGTCCCTATGCAAAATGGAAGGGAATGGGGATGTGGCAAGGCTTGCATGAACCTTCCATTCTCCCTTCAGAGCTCCCCTCCCATCCCTATGCATTTTGCCCTTTCACAGAGAACTTACACCAAGGCAAAACAGAAGGGAATGGGAAAGGGAAGCTCACACTAGCCTTCCTTTCCCCTTCAGAGCTCCCCCATTCCTATGCATTTTGCCCTGGCATGGGGAACTTGCACTGAGGCAAAATGGAAGGGAAGTGGGGGAGCCCTGGGAGGGAATGGGAGGGGCTGCCAGAGGAGTTATTTGAAGTTTTTCCCACTTTGGTGAAAGTTGTCTGCCCTGAACCCTCACAAAATGGAAGGGCCACTGTACTATTCTCAATGGGAGAGGAGGCTTGTGTGCTTGTCTTTGGAGGTTCCACCTCTTCCATCAGAGAAGCACTCACCACACTCAAGAGAAAGGAGACCAAACAACCAACTGCAACAGGTGCCTGTTGTAGAACCTGCTGCTGCTTACTTGCTTATCTGGCTAGGCAAGTGAGTGAACAGGGAGCCAGCTACAGCCTCAATGAGCAGCAGCTAAAGCGGCACCCTGGCCAAGATGAAAGAATAAAAAGGAGGAAACCTAGTTGTTTCATGCTAGTGATCTTTCAACATACTCCACGCCCCAATCCCTGGCCTGGCCTGGCCTGGCCTGGCCTCTTCACACATACTAACAATGGTAATCCTTTCACAAAGGAAGGCAAGACTTACCTAAGACAAGTCTGGGCAAGCAGTAAGGTGAAGCTTGGGAGATTCCTCAGGAGGTTTTGATATCACTAACCATTAGTGAGTAACACAGACCATTCCTCCCAATATTCTTGGTGCCTATTGGTTGGTTGCTGCTAAGCTTGCCCCCTTCCCCAATATGCAACTTTATTGGGTAGTTTCAATCTAGCAACAATGGCTATGTTCCTATGAGATGGAGGTTCATGGCAATGTCTTTCCCCACTAACGTAGCTTAGACCCAGGGGCCCTTGGCCACCTTATCCTGTTGGTAGCTGCCTTAGACACCTTTAGAGACATACTCAATTTTTCCTATCATGTCTGGTCCCATGTCGCAGAGGTGTTGCTGCTGCTGCTGCTGTTAGTGTCAACCAGCAGGGCTTTGCAGACCCCCTGGACGGGCTTCATGGACCCCCCTTCCAGGGGTCTATGGACCCCAGGTTAAGAACCACTGGTCTATAGTGTCGGCGGCTGGGCGGGGCCGGGCAGGCTTGGGTCTGGCTCAGGCCGAGGCTGGCGTCCCGGAAGCCTCAGCCAGCAGAGTCACTGCAAAACTAAAGCAAGCCTTACTTCAGGCGGTAAACAGGAACGAAAAGAAAGGGTTTTCCTCACCCGGGCAACGAAGGGTTAAGCTGGCTGGCAAGGCTTCCGAGCAGAGTCTCGGCAGGAGCAAGGCAGGACCACAGCAGGGGCAAGGCAGGCAGGAACAAAGCAGGAACACGGCAGGAACAAGGCAGCAGCTCTGACGGGCAACACACGGAGAGCCGTTGGTTGTTGCTCCGTGCTGAACCTGGCTCCCTCTGGCTCTAAAGTAGGAGCCTGGCGCCGGCCAATCCTGAAGCTGCTGCACAGCTGGGAGCCCTCAGCCGGGCTCACAGCTGAGCGTCCTTAGCCAGCTGCAAGCCCTCAGCCTGCCGCTGACGCTCCAGCAACCGGCGGGAGCGACGGGCAGCCTCCTTGGCCTGCCGCCGCTGCGAGAACGTGGGAGGGAGGCCGTCAGGCTCCTCCGGATCGGGCCCGCGGGTGAGCGGCAGCCCAGCGACCTCCGGGCGACTCTCTTCCGCAGCGCCGGCTCCGTCGGTGTCTTCAGTGGCGTCAGGGCAGGCAGGCTCGGGACGACCTCCCGTAGCGGCAGGTGGTTCCATAGCCTCCTCTGTGGCGGCGGTGGCCTCGACGGCGTCCGGGCAGCTGTTCCCGGCGCCGGAGGCCTCCGCCGCTACTCGCGAGGAGACCTCCGCCGCTACTCGCGAGGAGACCTCCGCCGCTACTCGCGAGGAGACCTCCGCCACTACTCGCGAGGAGACCGGATCGTCCTCCTCCTCGGGTGCTGCGTCTGGGGCCGCGGAGGTCCCGACATCTAGAATCCTCCACCTGCATAGTGACTGGGCTGCCTGGAGAATTCTGAAAATTGTATTCTCACAATAACTTTTCAAAGTTCTGCAAAGTAGACATGCAAGCAAACTGCATAAGGGACTCCATATCTTCCTGCACTTGGGACTACATGTGCATAACCCAACCACAATTAGAATTCCACCAATCACTATTTAGAAAGGTGGAATGATGGGGCAGTTAGGTGGATACAGTGACAAAGGCAGCCATAGAAAAGTGACTATGTTCTCTAAAACTTCAATACCTCAGCTGTAATATGGGTAATATAATATGGATGCATATGACAGTTTTGCCATGTTAAAATATCTGTATCTGAACCACAGTTAGACCATTTTCCTAATGATGTGCAGTGGTGTGTTGTCACTTTTGGCCTGGAAAAGGCCATTGCTTGAATACTGTTTGTTAATCCCAACTACACTAGACTACATGAATCAATTGTTGAATAGTAAATCAGCATATAGGTAAATCTTATCGATTCAATGGGCGTATTCTAGTTGGGATCAACAATACAATTCAGCCTTGTGTTTCCAGGAGGATATCCCAGATTGACAGAGATGGTGGCTGCCAAATCTGAGGCCTAGTCAACCACCTAGATGAACACCAACTGTATAAAGTTTCAACCCAACATTCCTATTCATCTTCCTTGGTTATTGTTTGTTGAAACACACACATTCAAGCAGTGCTCTACTGGATCTATGGCAAAATGAGTGTCTGCCCACAACTGTACAGTGCCAGAGGTTAGTATGTTACTTTTGGGGACTACAACTCTTTCTTGGGATAGAGTTGCCTTCCAAAAAAGTAACTCTTTTCAGCTCCGAAGGTCAAGCCACTAATTGTTATTAATACAATAATAAATGCTGTTAATATAATACATCAATGATAAGGCAACATTTTTATAGCTACTCCAGTCATCTTGTCCATTTTTTCAGAAAGCAATATACCAGAGGATATCTAGAATTCCAGCTGCTTCATTCCATTACTATTTACTGCTTTAAAATCTAAATTGTTTCAAACAGCATAAATTGTTTTCACTATACACTATCCTGACATTGTTTGACTTTTGGTGGGATATATGGTTTTCAGTGAGTAAATGGACATTCCATGCCCTCATCAGTGGCTTTCTATTTCCTCCTTTAATAGTCAGTGAGTGTTTTGTGCGCAAATGAGTAAGCTGAGTTCTCACTCAATTTTTATGGGATAACCACCCATTGCTTTCCCCTCAAGATTTCTGCTGCTTCTGAACACTTCCCCAAGCACACCAATCCCTCCCTCATGGCTCTTTTTATTAAGTAAGGAGCAACATTAAAAGAGACTCTGTGTGTGTGTGTGTGTGGAGAGAGAGAGAGAGAGAGAGAGGAGAGAGGTGGTGCTTTGCATAGTAACTGAAGCTAAGAAAATAGATCCCTCTCTACATTGTGGTGCGTATACAAAGGGGATGAAAAAGAGAGGGAGAGGCAAGAATAACAAATGAAAAGGTGGGAGGAACTGGTAAATGTAAATGTAAGCAAATGAAGTTGCATGTACTTAATCTTCATTAAGGTTAGGTAAGACTATCTTCAGCATATGAAATAAAAAATCTATCCACGCCATTCATATAAATTAGATGTTCAAACCATCATCTGAATCAAAACTGGACATTTCCTATGCACTGTATTGCCATAATTACAGCTTCTGTGCAGAAAACATGTTCCTGTGAAAAACACAGTGTAGTCTGTTAAAAAGACACACTTTCTGCTGGAGATTATGGCCCTTTTCACACGGCATTTGCCATGTGAAAGGGCCCCTGGAGTGTCGTGGGATTGTGAGGAGCAGTCCACACGACGCACTCGCAATTGCATGGCGCTCCAGAGGCTGGCAGGCGCCAATTGCACACTATTTTATTTTCGGCTTTGAGCCAAAAATGGTGCATGATCACACATTGCTCTGAGGCCCCGCGGGCATCTATCATGTGCACGGAACTCTGGAGCCATGGTGCTTGCACTTCCTGCCCCAGCGCAGCCTGGGAAAATCCCAGGGTGTGCTGCGGAAGGAAGAGGAGGGGCTCTCACGCTGCCTGCTCGCTAGCAGGCAGCGGCTGCGGAGCTGAAGCAACAAGGATGCGAGAGCCTCTCACAAGAGGCTGCTCGCACGATCCCAGAACCCCAGATCCCCAAAAAGGTAAACTGCAGAAAGGGTCTATGTTTTCTGCATGAGAATGTGTTTCCTGCACAGAAAAGCTACATGGATTTTTGCAGAGATGAAGACAGTGAGGGACTTGACAGACCCCAAAGAATATTGTGGTTGCTGTTATATTACTCAACAGATTTCTTAAATATCTAGAAACCTTGACTGAGATCCTGCATTGCATTTGTATCAAGGTAAACATGGCCAGCATGGTGTAAAAGGGCCAATGTGGCATAGTGGTTTGAAAGCTGAACTACCACCAAAGAAAATCATGGGGTGATCTTGGGCAGGTCATACTCTTTCATCTTCAGAGAGAGGCAAAGGCAACCTCCCTCCCCCTGAACAAATATTAAGAAGAAAACTTACGATAGGTTCACCACAGGGCTACCATAAGTAGAAAATGACTTGAAGGCCCATTACGTAGCTAAAAATGACCTATGGAAACAATTTGTGAAACCCACTAAAACTCCATGAAGCCTCTCGTAGCTGCAATTGAATGGGGTGCTTCAGGATGATGCAGAGAGCCCCTGCCCCATCCCATACTGCAGCACAAGGCAGTAAGAAGTTCGCCATGTCATCCTGAACCAGAAAGGCCCCTTGGAGTTTCAAATGAGTTTTGTAGGGCATTTAATATTGTAGTAATAGCATCATGAGCATGAATATGGAGCATAAGTGAATATGGAGCAGTTACAGATTTGTAAGTCTAGGTTATGAAACCATGGCAGCAATGCAGGATACTAGTCACAGTCTCAAACAAATTGAAAATTAAAATATATCTATTTCTACAGTCATCCTTAAAGAAGACCCACTGAAAACAATAGTGCTTAAGTCATTTATTTTACTGGGTCTTCTATAAATATTATTAAGTCTGAATACAATATCATATTATGAGTATTTGTTGTCAATTTGTTCCTTCAGATAATGTCCTCGTGCAACCTATACAGACCATCCATGCTCCAGATTATAGTCTGAAGGCACATAGCACAGCTAAGTAGAACTTGGTTGGCTAAGTGTCTAGGAAGGAAACCATCAGACAACCGTATCTAGATGCCATGGAAGAAACCTAAGCTATGGAAAAAAAAACCCTCAGAAAAACTCTATGAGTTTTGCAGACACTACTAAACGTCAAGCAGTGGCTTGTTGATATGCCCCATGTATAGGATCCCAGAAAGCATAAAATAGCACAGGGGTCTATAGGTTAAGGCAGACTAACTCAAAGCAGACCTACGAAAACTGAGTTATGTTAATTTATACCCCTTTGTTTCAATGCGTCTGCCATTCTGCACGGCTATGCTAAATCCCACCTTATTAGTATGCACCAGGACTCTTTTATTACCCTCATGCCCATGAAATGTACACAATCCTGTGCATTTTCAGAGGTAAGACCCCTTGTGTGCCTAGTTCATAGGAGAAGCAAAATATAAGATCTCACAAAGTTGACTAGTAAACTGGCCTCCTGCTAACTAGTGACATTTGCAATAGTTGGAGAGTTGGAGTTTGCTGTAATGTGTGTGTGTGTGTGTCCAATAATTTGTACATCCCTTGGGATATCACTTTCCTACATATTACTGTATACTTATAAGTTTGCTCTTCTATAGCAGACTTGTCCCAGTGTGCATAAGACAGTCATTTGTTACAGTGAATTGTTTTTGTTGTTGTTGTACACCTTCAAGTCATTTTTTACATTTTTTTACTTTTACATTTTTCTTGGCAAGGGTTTTCTTGGCAACATTTGTTCAGAGAGGGTTTGCCTTTGCCTTCTTCTGAGGCTGAGAAAGTGTGACTTGTCCAAGGTCATCCAGTGGGTTTTCATGGCTGAGTGGGGGTTCGAACCACAGTCTCCAGAACCTTAGTCCAATGCTCAATGCACTACACCATGGTGGTTCTCTGAATACACAGTGACTACAATAATTATGTACTCACACTGTTAAGTATATAATTGTTATTTGTTCTCACTGTCCATGAGGAGGTGCTCTTCCTATTGTTTTTACCTCCACCTATAGCATCAACTACACATAATTGGTCATTTTCCAGGAAGGGTGAGCTTTTCAATGAAGCAGAACAACTGCAATGTGAAAACAGTTAGTGAAAATTTAGCCTTTATAAGGCATACTTTTATTATTGATTTGAACTTGTGTTGAAGCAGTTGCCAGGTCAATTTAATATCCCATTCTCGGGATGTTAAAAAGCAGTTCACTTCTTAATAATACAAGGAGCTAAAGAGAGAGATGTCAGTGGAAATAACAAAACAATGAAACAATTTAATTAAGCAATAATGTTTCTGGCACTGGGGTATACAAAGCAATAAAAGCCCTTGTGGTTGATTAAATGCTGGAGGGAAGCAGAGGGTGAAATTTTGTGTGTAGGGAACAGTCTGCTTCCTGCTTGGCTGTGGATTTTCTGCACCATTGGATCACTTGATCTTCTTTGAAGTCTTTTGCAGCTGGCCTGTTCTTGTATCACAAGGGCTCGGGATAATGGTAAAGGAAAATCTTCTGTTGCTTTCAATCCTAGCTGGTGCAAGACATTCTGCTACTTAAGAAAGAGAAGCAAATGTTGCCCTGCCATTGCTTAGAATCCAAAAACTGCTAAATGATTTGGCACAAGAGACCAACAAGAGCCCCTCCCAAGGCTGGTGGTAAAAAACAACAAGATAAATTAAAGAGCTAATAATTTGGTATTCTTTCATGAGACTCAGAGGCTTAACACTCTGACTCTTAAAAAGGAACACTGTGGCAAGAAGATGACTGGCCTGGACCCAACCACCAGGTATTCAGCCCGCTAAGCAGAAATGTAATGAGGAAAAGAAAGTCAGAGGAAAATCTTCATGCAACGGTCACACACCCATTCAACATGTCAACAGTGAGACTGCCCAGAAGTAAGGGAGGAACTCAGACAATAAGTATAGATGTAAACATTTACTGCTACCTGTATCTCAAACACCTGGGACAGGGGAAAAAAAGAAAAGGAAACTATCTCTTGCTCTGGATCCAAATAATCTACTACTCCTGGAAATTCACATTAAATGGTCTGGGATAGGAGGTAAATCGTATGATATTTTAAAAGACCTAATAAATGCAAGTAAAAATGCCATTGAGAGTCAGTGTGGTATATTGGTTTGAGTGTTGAACAACAACTCTGGGTTCAAATTCCCACTCGGCCATGGAAACCCACTGGGTGGCTGTGGGCAAGTCACAGTCTCTGAGCCTCAGAGGGAGGCCAAGGCTAACCTCCTCTGAACAATACTTCCCAAGAAAACACCACGATAGGTTGCCTTAAGTTGGAAATAACTTGACAGGACACAACAGTGCAGGACACAACACTGGGGTAGAGGTGCATCAACAGCATGATTCCTACCTGTGTTACTTACATACGTACATGCATACATACATAAAAAATAAATAAGCAAGCAAGCAAGTTAGCTAGCTGGCAAATACACTAATCAGAAAGCCATATTCAAAATGGCTCCTGCCAGTCCTCTTAACAACTTTACCAGAATCAGAGATCCCTTAGGATGTCTGTTCTTTGAGGCTAGCTGCAACATTTTATCACAACATAGCCATATCTTGACTAATGTTTGTGAATCCTAAATTTCCCTTGCTCCTCGTGGCATCAGGATTCAGATAGATAACCACAGGGCAAGGTGACCTGTCAGCCAGGCTCGCACAATGGTTTTAAATCCTGAACAAGCATTTAGTGCTTAATGCAATGTGTGGAAAAAGACACCCAGTAATTTAGGACTAAAAAGAGAAAGCATTATCTTTCTCAAACATTGTGTCTGGATAAAATGTAGAAAGAAGGACAAGTATGTGTATGTGTATACATGTGTGTGTGTGTGTGTGTGTGTGTGTAGCCAAACTTAATAACACCTTCCTTTCCAAGGAACATGATTTACAATGAGTTTGTGAGAACAGTCCGCACCTATTTCATGTTGAATTACGGTACACCTTTGCAAGTGGCTGCTAAAAGGGACTCAGTGGCTGCTATATGTGTGTTAAGCCACCACCATTTCATGTACTGCCACTAAAATTTAAAATGCTGTACATACCAAATAGATCTATAAATTTATATAGTAACTATCCCAACAAATGCAAACTCATTCTTAGTAACCATAAAATTACCTTCTGTTATCTATCACCTGTGAATTATGGTCTCATCACGTACAACAGCCAGCGACTGAATTATGCAGCTTCTCAGAGCACTATTTTTCAGCAAAAGAACTGCAATATTATAAAGAAAAGGGCTAAAACAAACAGGCCAGAACCAAGCTAAATTTGTAGCACTATAAATCTGCGGCTACTTTTACCAGATTTGCATTTAATAATGTTTAGAATGCTACCCCTATACTAAGTATCTTTACAGCTATTAATGTCTGGTCTGCTGGTAACTCATCTGGATTTGGACATACAAAACCATTGTTAATATGAATCAGTGCTCTATGTCTGCACTAAGAAATGTGGGCCAGTTTGCTGTTAAAGATGTAGGAACAGAGAGAGAAAAAAGGTGAGGAAACTAAGAACAATCCAGGTGTAAGAAAAGTCCAGAGGATAAATTAAGTGTCTAATATAAAATTGTTGTTTTTATTTTATTCATTTATATCCCACCTTTCTCGCAATATATGTAAAAAACAATAGAGGTTAAAAGTATACAAAAGCTTCAATAAAAGTGTAAATATAAACATTTAAAAAACAAATGATTAAATAATTGATAAAGTTAAAAACAGTAAACATCAAAACCAGTAAAATTAAAAGACAACATACGAACCTTAAAAACAGCTCCACACAGCATTCAAAGCCCATTGTAGTAAGTTTCCAAAAGCCTGAATATTGAATATAAATGTATCTTGCTGACAAAAGAAGAGCAAGGACAGAGTCATCCTGGCCTCCTTAAAAGGGAGTTCCAAAGTCTAGGAGTAGTCCCGAGAAGGCCCTCTCCCTTATTCCCACCAAACAAGCCTGAGCAGATGGTGAGACAGAGGCCATTTCCACACTACACTGCTATAGTGCTATTATTCCCCTTCTAACATCCCGTGGAATTCTGGGGTTTGTAGTTTACTGAGGTCAAAGAGCTGTTGGGCTGAGAATTCTAATTGCCCCTCCCTAAACTGCAAAGCCCAGGACTACATAGGATGTTGAAAGTGGAATAATAGCACTGTAACAGCATATAGCGGATTTCTAGAGTGGAGGGCCTCTCCAGATGATCTCATAAAGGCACATAAAGGAGATCTGGCCTTTCAAATAGGCTGGATCCAAGCTGTATGAGGAATTATAGGTCATCACCAACACTTTGAACTGTGCTCAGAAACAGACCAGGAGCCAGTGGAGCTGTTGCAGTAGGGGAGTTGTATGCTTCCTATAACTAGCCTGTTACAATCTAGCTGCTGGTCTGTTTCTAAAATTTCTGAGTCAGCCTCATGTACAGCACATTGGAGCAATTCGAATAGGATGTAACCATGGCTAGATGGATCTGGCCATGGGTGCAATTGGTGCATTAGGGCTAAGTATGCAAATGTATGCCTAGTTACCACTGAAACGTAGGCCTCCACACTCAGGGCTTAATACAGCAGTACTCCCAATCTGTGAAATTGTGTTTTCAGGGGGAGTGTAACCCCATCTAACACATACTGAATTGCTATTCCCAGATTTGTCTTTTGACTGATCAGGATCACCTCTGCCTTGTCTGGATTAAGCTTCAATTTGTTTCCCTCATCCAGTGTGCACATTTTTGCACCTTACTTTTTCGTGGTGCTGGGGTGCGGGTCTCGCACAAGCAGCCTCCAGAGAGAGGCTCTCATTTCCCTGCTTCTTCGGTTCTGCATGAGCTTCCTGCCCGCACGAGAGCCCCACCTTTTCCTTTTGCAGTGCAGCCTGGAACCTCCCAGGCTGCACTGAGACAGGAAGCATGACGGGCCCAGCTCCTGAGGCCCCACAAGCAAGGTAAATGTGCGTGGGGCACCAGAGTGGTGCAGGATCGCGCAGCATTTTCGGCTTGAAGACGAAAATGAAAAAATGCATGTGTGGTCCACGTCAGGCCCTTGAGTATCACGCAAATGTGAGTGTGTCGTGTGGACCACTCCTCACATGTGCTCGACACTCAGCCCTTTTGCATCGGAAATGCTGTGTGAAAAGGGCCTATTACTGCTGACAGGTACATGTACAGTGTCCTTTGAATTAGCTGGAAGGAAGTAATAGAGCTGGGTATCATCATACAGGTGATGCTTGACCCTCAAACTCCAGAAAACCTCTCCCAGCAGTTTTGCATATATATTAACCAGCATAGTGAGAAAACACAGGCCAACAGCTAAAGAGTTGAACAGGAACCTTCCAGCACCCTCTGAGTGTGCCCTCCAGAAAAGAATGGGGCCACTGCAGAACAGTATCTCCAGGCACCATCCCAGCAGGCTGACCCGTATGGATACTATAATTTATGGTATTGAAAGTCACTGAGAGGTCCAGCAGAAGGAAGAGGGACACACTCCATGATGTCCAGTTCCCAGTGTAGGTTGTCCACCAAAGTGACCAAAGCTGCCTCCATCCCATAATCTGGCCTGAAAACTGACTGAAATGGGTTTAGATTCTCTGTCTCATAAAGGAATCCCTGGAGATGGGAAGCTGCCACATGCTCCAATACCTTGCCTAATAAAGGGATGTTGCAGACAGACCTACAATTCTCCAGTATCGTAGGTTCTCAGAAAGGTCTGTTGATTGACTTAAATTCTCCTTTGGGTCAGATTATAATCATTCCCCAACTACTTGAATAGCTCCACTGGACAGTTCTGTGATGATGCAATGGTAGCAGCCGAAAAAGTCTTTTTCCTACTTTTATTGCCCCGCCATAGGCTTTTAGGTAAGCATTACCCAGTTTTTAGTTGTTCTTGCTGTGAGTTCTCTGCCAGTGTCACTCTGGTTTCTGTCTGACCTATTTGAACTGCTGTCAGCTCCTTAGAAAATCAGAGGTCTGGTTTAGCTCTGCTCTACAAGAAGAGACACTTAGCAGCAATCTTGTCCATTGCCCTGGTCATTTCTCCATTCCAGAGATAAAGTAGAGATATTTTATTTTCCCCATATTTTAAAGGAAACTGACCTAATTCACATCTCCTGAATGGATATATGGCTCAGAACACAATTATCCTTTGAATTTCATGTAGTTCTAATTTTTGTGATACAGTTACTGGCTCAAAAATGATTTAAAACATTGTATATTTCCTTAAATGCATATCTGAGGAAAGTTATATACCAAAATAAAAATGTGATATTTCATAAGATTTTCTCATCTAATACAGGAATGGGAGAGAGCGGACTTGGAGAATGGGAGTGAATGCATGTGAAACTGGCATGGGCTGGAGATAGATGATCCATCCAACCAACTCTATTGATTGGATATTCGGAGACAAGGAGAAAGAGACAGATTGTGCATTTTACTTTTTGGACTAAACCCCTTAGAGTACCCTCATGGCCATGTTAGCTGAGGTATTCTGGGAGCTGTAGTTGCCCCCCAAAAGAAGAAATGATCCAAGCCCTGGAAAGTGCAAGTGGGGAACCAGGGCTATTATTTCATGTGACACCCTTCTTATTATTCTAATATTGAACCTTCTGTATAAGAGAAAAGATATTTGCAGATTCATTCATGTGCCACCATGAAGAATGAGCGCATAAGTGGGCAGAGCTCTCAACTGCTTCTTGACACTTGGGTGTCCTGTCAGTTGATGAAGTGAAGCATTACACTTAACTTGAAAGCTCTCCTCTCCAACCTCCCACATTCAGCTTAGGATGTAGGTATCCAAACTTAGCTTACACCTAAATTGACCCAATAAAGCGGGGGCAGTATGGCAGGAGTTAATGGCTGTTGCTTCTGAATGCCAGCCAAGTGAGCAGAGGCCTTATGCTCTTGATGGTAGAAGTTCCTCAAAACAGATGGAGAAATCTTTTAAGTAACTAGTGTTACTCCAGGGTGACTTAGGGGTCTACTCACAATGCCAGTATCTCCTCATGACAGAGAGGAATTAATTAGCTCAAAATTAGGAGGCCTGCGATAGGGGTAACTTAATGAGATCTAGGACCTATGTTTACAAGATCGTTGCAGGAAAGAACCAGCCAGAGATTCCAAATGGAAAATTAAAAATGTATTTGTATTGAAAGAAATTCACACAAGCACACAAATGATCCAAACACTCACACACACACACACAAGAGTTAACCAAAGGTAAAGGGAGGAAAGTGTGGACAGAGGACTTTCTGGGTTGAGGCGATATTTACCAGTCTAGAGAGCAGTGAGGAAAGCAGCAACATGGCTTAGGTAGGCACCTAAGGACAGTTCTCATTTGGGAAACAAACGGACAGTGTGGCATTCATAAAGATGAGGAACTGCACTCAGCTGCTCAAAATTGGGGGGTTTTAGACCCAAAAAATATCCTGCAGGTATGAGTGTGAATCGTTCTCCCAGTCAAGCAGACAATGAGAATTACAACACAAACAATGAAGTCTGGACAAAGTTAATGGTCTTAGTGTTTAGGTGACAAAAGGGTAATTGACTGTCATAATAGCCCAGTATTGTGGAGAGGTTGGGAGAACAACAGGGAAACATCCAGGTGTGCAAGATCGGATTAAGACAACCAAAATTTGGTGGGAATTTCCCCTTTCTGGTCTGAAATGTTTGGCTCTTTAGTGTAAGCCTAATGTCTCAAGAGTGGCTGCACTATTAGCCTGACAATGACTTTGGTGTTTGCCTAGAAGGTAGATGTGGCTGACTTGTCTTATCTCGTGTTTAGAGTCAGTAATCTGCCTCTTCCACCTTGACCTTCCTGTCACCTCAGGTATTATTTATATCAATGTCAATTAATATAGTGCCAATTAAATAATGTTGCCAATTAAACTATGCCAATCGTGGGGAGTATGTGGGGTGATAACACTAGTTAACCTTTTCATTTCTGTGGTATGAGTCAGACAAATAGTAACTCAGTTTTTTTAAAGGGTAATTTTTTCTCCATTTCTCAAAACAAATAGCTCACACCTGAATGTTACAAACCACTGACCTATGGTACAAAATATACACCCTTCCCATCACCTTGTTATGGCTCAGGACCTACAAAAAAGAACAAAGCAGCAACACAATGTAGCAGTTAGATCTTGATCTAGTCTGCTTTCTTTTAGTTATTTTACCAGTAACTAACAAAAGTCACTAAACATTGCAGTTATACTGTAAAAGGAGTGATGTTATTCCTAATTGTTACAATGTACTAGAGTTATATCTACACTTTAGAGGGAAATTGATTAATTACAATTAACTTCTTACATTTAGCCAGTTACTTTTTTTTCTGCTGTTTCCATTAATTTATGTCCCACCTTTTCAAAAAACTAGAACTTACAAAATAAAATAAATACAGGTATACATTAGTTAATGAAATAGATGTGTTCCTAAGCTTTACTTAACAGAAACTTTGGTACCAGAGGCAGAAATAATATGGAAAGAGTAGGGATAGGTTCCCACACCACAAAAAGAAATAACAGTTCAACATACTTCAGTGAACTTTTCATCCAAAACTAACAATATGTGCATGTGAAATGAAACAACCACGGCTGGTAAGCTTTTGCAACTAAATAAAAACATTGTGAATCTTTTAGAGACTACTTGAAAGCATCTTCCAAAATGCAGCCTGGGATTTTTTCCCCCAATTATGCCCCCTTTTCTTATGACTTCCATTTTGGTGGGAAACTTTATAGATCCCTGATTTTTCAACATGTGAGGGGTGCTAGTGATGGAGACTAAGCTACTTTCCCTTTTTTTTTTTTTTGCTTTGCTCTTCACACATGCTCGGTAAGTGATTGTAGAGGCAGCTGTTTACCCTGCCTGTTGTACATAATACAATGGGATCACCTAGAGTAGAATCCCATTCATTCCCAGGTGAAGCTTTACTTCATTCTTTATGGCAGACAGACTGCTGCAACCTGACACTGAAAGCCTGTGTTTTTCTAGCCCTCCTTCACCATTCTCCTTATGCCAATATGCTGCAAAAGACTTCCAGATAGACAGAAGACAAGAAAAGGGAGGGCTGGGCTGGGCTGGGCTGGGCTCTTGTAAAATAAACTTTGTAAAAATGAGCTTCTTTATCAAAGGCTTTATGAACTGAGGCATGCCTGTACAATACAGTTAAAACATACAAAAAGTCGAAACGGAATTATACTATCAATAACATTTTTTAAAAAAAACACCCATCAATTAAATTTTTTTAAAAAACCACCAAAATGTACAATTAAAAAAAAAATCAAATGCAGTTTAAAAACAGTAAATTAAAAACAATACATCCTCCTATTCCTTTAAAAGCACTGAGTTTTCAAAACCCTGTCAGCATTTAAAAAAAAACTTTGCCTGCTGATGGAAAGACAGCAAGGAGGAGCACCAGAGGCTAGGTGTGGCCACTGAGAGGGCCCTGTCTTTGCATCCCCTCTAGATCTATCTGCAAAGGTGATGAGACTGAGACCCCTGAGGCTAAGGATTTCCTAAACATCTCAGGGTCCAGGCACATTCAGATGGGAAAATATCTATGTGGGACCAGCCTACACTGAGCCATTACCATCCCCTGGACCTGCCATAGATCTGCAGCAGCCATTCCACACCTGGTAAGAAGCAAGGGAGGAAGGAGAATTACAGAAGTATCTGGCCTTATCTCTGTAACCATCACTTGCTGAGGTCTGCCAGGATCCTCTGGAGGTTTTAGCAGATGATATAATCATTTCACATCTGGCTCCAGGGACATACCCAGATACTTCTGCAATCCCCTCCTCTACTCTCCATCAGACAAAGAATGGTGGTGTTTGGGGCTTCAGTGACTCTGCAGCTCTTCAGTGGTTGGGGGAGAGAGCTTTGGTCACTGTCAAAGAAAATATCAGTGTCCTGAGCAACCAAAAATAGACTTGTGCAGGCATTAGGTTGACCTTTGGCTGTGCATGCCACTAACAGGATGCCAGTCCTTATCAGCTAATCTGAACATAAGTTATATAGAGTTAGAGTTGTACCAACAAGTGCTTGCTGTTTACCTGATCTCATCACTACAGATATACAAATCAGACATAAACCGTCTTATGTAGTTCAGCAGGGCAGGCACCCTTGCCTGTTTTTTCATCTGCGGAGCACTACTTCCTGATTTTGGACCAATAAACAATATGTATTATTCTGCAATGCACATTTATACAAAAACACTTTTTTTTATCTGTGTGCACAAAATGTGCTTCTTCTCTCTTTTCTCTCATCTCTTTCTACATCATCTTTTAATGCAACATTTTATAATACCCAAATATGTGGATATTTCTACACATTTTGAGGGCAGCCAGTCCTTCTACCTGGACACCAATTGAGATAAGGCAGTTCAGCATTACAGGATGCTGCCCCTTCAAAGTAAGAAAGATTTGGTACCAGCAGATTCCATAGCAGATTTCACCAGCACTCCTATTCATAACCATCTGACTAGAAAAACAAAGGGTGTTCAGCACCTGCAAGATATATGCTGGTGGACAGAATTCAGCTAGCTTTGTTGGCAAGTTGAGCCAGCCCCTCCTTCTTAGAATGTAGGGGTACCCAATTTAATAAAACTTGTATATGAACTCTTATGAGGTCTAGGCCTTACCAACTTTTTGTAAGCTTTCTTTACCCAAATGTTAACATAGTAGTATTTAAAAGATAATCTTATTAAAAGGATCTCTTCCTCCCTTTTACAAGCTATGACTGTTGCATGTTCATTCTCATGCTCCATACTCATTACACTCCTTTGCTACCTCCTACACAGAGTATATGATTTTCAGAATTTTTCAGTCTAAGTACTATGAATCATACTCATTGATTTATCCACATAATCATACACTTTTTCTCTTGGTCATGCTAAAAAAAAAAAAAAAGAAAAGAAAAAAAGGTCACAAGCCCTTTGACTTAAGTATTTCTGTAATGGCTGTTAAAATCAATTCTAGCATTAAAGTCTCCACGAATGAACAATGCATTGAGTGGAAAATTGATTATATGGTCAAAGAACAGTCCTTTGTGGCCTCGTTTGCTTTTTCGATTAGTACAGCTGTCATGGCTGTTGTAGGTGGTCCTCGGAATTTTTACAGAACAAAAATAATGTCCTTGACACATTGTGTTTGCCTAAAGATTAAAAGAGAACCAAACATATGAATTACTTTAAAGTTAACACTTTATTTAGTCAATGGAATTTTAAAGCAATGCCCTAGGCAGAAATGAAGGAAGGGAGAGGAATCTTGCTTTAGAGAAAAATCAATAAACAGATGAAAACAAAACGAGTAATACCCAAAGGTTGTTTGACACAATTTTGTATAGTGTGTGTATGTGTGTGTGCATGTGCATGTGTGCGTGTTGAACCAGGAGATCAATTTGATTGAGGTTGGGTTTCTGCACCATGTTTTTTGGTCAATGGTACAATCCTACAAGCATTTCCATGACAATGCCAATAATATGGTACACTGCAGCAGTGATTTATATAAAAGTGACATTTTGCATTTCAGTGGGAGGGCAAAGAGAGGAACAAACAAAGAACAGAGGGAAGAGGCATGGTTCAGAGGGAGGTCAAAGTGTCCACTCTTGAGTATAGCCAGATGCAATCACTTAGATCCACTCCAACTTGGATGCTGTTGCTGATACAGTTCTACTTTTACTTGTCCTGTGTTGTTGGATATTTTTCCATTTGTACAGCCCAAGGATGTGGAGAAGATCCTTGGAGATGTGAGAGCCATCACATGTATACTGGGACCCTAGCCATTCCCAGCTCATTTAACAGGCCAGAAGGGGACTGAGTGGGTGAAGGGCATAGCCAATGTCTCTTTACAACAAGGCAGAATTCCAATGTACCTACAGGAGGCAGTTGTTATGCCCTTGTTGAAAAAGCCAACCTTGAACCCCTCTATAATGAATAATTATCAACTAGTGTCAACATACCATTCTTGGGCAAGGTAATAGAGCATCTGGTGGAAGAAAGAGAATATTTAGATCCATTTCAGTCTATTTTCAGGCCTGGTTAAGGAACAGAAAAAGCTTTGGTCAGCTCAGTGGATGACCTACACTGGGAAATGGATGGGAGAGTGTGTCCCTGTGGATCTGCTGGACCTCTCTGGAGCTGTCAGTGCCATTGGGCTGCTTTGCTAGGATGGGACTTGGAGGCACTGACTTACAGTGACTCCATTCCTTCCTGGAGAGATGAACCCAGATAATGGTGCCAAGGGATTCCTTTTGACCCTTTGGCTATTGACCTGTGGGGTACCTCACAGTTCTGTTTCTCCCTCATTTAATAAATGCATGAAACTGCTGGGAGAGCTCATCTGGAATTTTGGGGTGTGGTAGCATCAATATGAAGTTGCCACCCAACTCTACTACTCTTTTCCACCCCAATCCAAGGAGACTGTCTTGGTCTTAAACAAGTATCTGTCATCATCCACTGTCATCGATCCACTGGGAGAGGCGGGATAAAAATTATTATCATCATCATCATCATCATCATCATCATCATCATCATCATCGGACTGGATAAGGACAAACAAACTGAAACTTAATCCAGACAAGACAGAGGTGCTCCTGATCAGTTGAAAGGCAGATCAGGGGGGAAAGGATTCAGCCTGTGTTAGATGGGGTTACATTCCTCTTGAAGATGCAGGTTCACAGTTTAGGGGTACTTCTAGACTCAGCTTTGAACATGGAGGACAAGATTTCTGCATTTCTTGAGATACCAGAACTGGTCTATTTCCTAGTTACATCCTGTTTGCACAACTGTAACATGCTTTACATGGGGCTGTCTTTGAAGAGTATTTGGAAACTCCAACTAGTACAAAGAGCTACACCAGAGTGTTAACCCTGACAGATTACAGGGATCATACTCCTCCCCTATCAAAACAGCTCTACTGGCTACCAGTTGTTTCCAGCCACAATTCAAAGTTCTGGTTATATGGCAGACTGTATCTTTCTATATGAGCCTGTTCAATCCCTGAAGTCCCGCAAGAGAGGGCCTTGTCTTAGGGGTTAATTCCAGTTCTTTCTAAAAGTTGAGGGACCTGAGGACTACACAAAGAGCTTCAAGGCAGCACTTCTCCACATAAGGATTACAAAGCAACCATATAAATACTACTCAGTCATAAATGCCCCTGAATACAAGGAGACCTACTTCTAGATGAGCATAGGAAGAACTGTAGTTTAAGAATTTTTGTCCTGTTAGTTTTTATACTTCATAAATATATACTTTTCACACTGTATAGTTAAAGCAGAGTGATGTCAGATTCATTGTCATGTTTGGCCGTAAGCAATCTTGGGATCTATTGTCCAGCAAAATACTTGCATTCGCTAGCATATTGCTTTGCCCTGTATTAGAACTCTCTGGCTGTGAAAGTAGAGTCTCTGCCCAAACTACAAACCCTTGGATTTGCTGGAACCATGTCACTCAAAGTGATATCAAAGTGATATAATTGTATAATATGCATACACTGCAAGTTGGAATGAATGAACAACTGAATGAATGTTGCTAGGTGGATTACAGTTACAAAAACAGCCTATTCCATTTTATTGCCTTTAAGTTTTAAAATGTTGTAGAACATTTTTAATTGGAAAGCAGCATTCATAAGGTTTTAAATAATTAAAATCAAGAGACTCAACTGCCCCTTGATATAATGAATAGGAATCAAGTTCCAGATATTCCTGAACTACAACTTCTTGCATTTCTTACCACTGACTCCAGTAGCAAAGGTTCATGGGAGTTGTAGGTCAGCAGTTTTTGGATGGCCATATGATTCTCAAACCTACAGAATTTATTTTGCTATTCCTGTCTTTCCCAGTGCTGGTGCCCCTATCTGCAGATGCAGGTTAAGTGCCTTCATTGTAAATATTTGAAAGGTGGCTGCACACTGCACGCATTCCCAAAGCTTGTGGACTGTACATCAGGAATATGATGCAAAGCCTACTGTGCTGATTTCTACTTCCAAGTATACAAAAAAAGTTAAGACAAAACATTAATTCTTTCTGGGGGAAATTTGTTGTGACTGAATAAACAGAAGAATTCTGTAGAAACATGTGGGAGTTGGAAAGCATTCATGCTTTTAGATACATGCATTTTCTATAATGTTCTGACTGGCATGGAACACTGATAAATGCAAACATTGGAAATGTTTCTTTCCAGCTATGCAAGCAATTTAGCCATAATTGAAAGCAGATTTCTTTGTTAAGGCTTTAATGTTTTATTAATTTAATTTTCCACAGTCAGATTCTTCTTCTTCTTTTTTTATTTCACTGTTTAGCCTAAATTTCCCTTGATATTTGTAATTATAATGTTTGTTTGTGCTGCAGTATTGTAAACCTCAGCCAGCACAGCTATCAAAGGAGCAACTTTTGTTCTTAATGCCTCACAGGATAAAAGCAAATAAAGTTCTAATATTAACATCCTTTAATTTTGCCTTAGGTTGGTGTAAAGACACAAACTGCTTTTGTAATCCTCATTCTTCCAGTTTACCAGGTATATTGGCAGAGGTTACAACTCATTAAAGTCTGTTACAGTCACCATCTAGATCAGAAGGACAGAGTGCTTGAAAATCAATCCTTCATTCTGCTTCCCTATTTAATTTCACATGCTTAGTTAAGAATCACATTTAACACTCACCTCAAAATCTCTTTCTATGCTGTTCCTTTTGGGGCTACCTATTTTCCATTCTGAAAATGGTGTCAGAAGATTTATTTTGTATGAAATTGCATACAGAATTTGGTGTTTATGCATGTGGAAGGGAGAGAGATTTAGTAAGAGATGGGGCAAGACATAAATCAACACTGAAAGGTACAGCAAAACTCCTGAATATATTACACTGCAAAAAAAAAACCCACACATCCTTCACTCTCTAATGTATTTTAAGAATATTTGTTGTGTGTTCTTGATAGTAATTTTATTGTTAAATAATAATCACTATAAAATATCAACATTACTAATTCTAGCAATTTTATCCACACAGTCACACTCTAGTCTTGTTTCCAACCAGGAGCATGGCTCTTCAGTGTTGTTGGATTCTGAACTTCCATCAACCACAGCCACAACTGTTACCCCTACTTCTGAGGGTCCCCTGGGGGACACCTTGATTAGCTCCAAAAATGCAAAGATTAGAGAAATTAGTGAAGCACTAGCATGGCAAAACAAGGGGCAGGGTAACCCACCAAGACCTCCAACACAACTTTTACAGAGTTAGGCCAAGCAAAGAGCCAGACAATTTTACTAATGAATGGATTTTATTAATAAAAATGTTCTCATGCACCAACACAGTCACTCACTCACGCACACAAGGCCTATCAAGAAGGGAAAGAGGTGAAAACTTACAGGGGATATAGCGGAGAAGGTGTAAAGGCAGTGATACTTCACCTGTCCAGAAGTCTTCAGGGGAGAAGGAAGGAACTCAGTGAAGAGAGATGGCTGAGGGGAGCACTCAACTAACAGAGTGCCGGTCTGTTAGTATGATGGGGAGTTCTCTGAAGAAAGTCTTGAAAACGGGGACTACTTATAAGGCAGAACGTACCTCAAGGGCAGGCCCTCTCCCCAGAAGAGCAATGACCAAATTAAAGGAAAAATGCCGCACAGTCGTAACTTGATGGTTTGCATGATTGGTTCATGTAAATGGACCTCACCCCCGCAAGCTTCGTTGAAGCAAGCATTGCTCAACATGGGGAAAACCCGGTCATCCCCTCAAGTTGGCTATTTGTGACTGAGAACCCTTGTTTGTGCAGACATGTCTAGCCTGAGATCTCCTTGAGAAACATGAATGGTGATTTTCCTGGCCTTGACCCAGGTCCGGTCATTTGACCTATTTGTCTATGTACCCACCAGGGCAACCTCTCTGGCATAGGAGGCATATTTGATATTAATTTTATATCCCCCTGGGATGGGGTCTGCCAAGGGAGTAACACAACCAATAATTAGAGGTCACAGGAACTGTAGTCCAGTAACGTCTGAAGGACAACAGTTTCCGACTTTGGCATGCATGGAAAATATGTAGGCTTATTTATCTCTTTGAAAAACAAAACAAACAAATAAACAAAAAAGAAGTTTTCATTTTTCATTTGTTTCATTTATATCCAGTCTTTCCTTCAATGACCTCAAAGAACATATGTGCTTTTCTACCTCCCTGCTAAAGTAATATTCTCACAACAACATCCTATGGTACTGCAGGATGAGCAAGAGTGACTGGCTGATTGGCTGAGCTTCATGGCTAAATGGGGAGTCTAGACATCTCAAGTCCCCCACCAACACCCCAACTCTACCCTACCACCATGGAGTGTATAGAATCATCATCATCATCATCACCATCCCCATTCCAACTTGTTCCCAGTATGGGACTCATAAGCAATGAGTTGGACAAAGTTTCAGGTGTTCCTTTTGAGATACACTTGTAGTCTAAATAACAGGCGAACCATGGCACCTAGTTCCTATTTACCAGGTCTCTAATCTTGCCTCTAAAAAAAAAAAGTCAGAACTTTCTCAAGTACAGCAATCTGCCAACCTTCAACTTAAAGCTCACATGAATCTGAGTGGATCCAGGTGACACTGCCTTCCCCAAATTCCAGATTTGCCTTGAAAATAGCTTTGGACAAAAGATCTGCAGGGGCCCAACTCTGTATATATTTTCCTATTTAGTTCTCTGTAATCTGGCTTGTAAATGAAACAATCTGAAGGAAATGCAGTTGGGGAGAAAAACCTCACTAAATTCACCCATTATCCATAATGAGAAACAAATGATATACCTCATTAACCTCCCTTAATAAATCCTTGACCCCTGGAAACAAGTTACTTTAAAAAAAAACAAAGCACAATAAAATCCTTCAAGTTAATTAGAGAGCGGAGGAAGAAAGAGTTAAATGAATATATCCCTATAATGTAATGGTCCTCTGATCATAGAAGCTGACATAATTGCAAAGAGCCAGTGAAATATTAAATCTGATCTCAGAAACTCTGGCCCTTCATGTTATTTTTTAAGCTGTCAGTTACTAGGTTTTCTACAGATGGCTAGCTCCACAGCTGGAGGGCAGGGACTGGGGCATGAAGGAGCACTGCCCATGGTAAACGTGGCTTTGTAAATGGAGCTAAAGATTTGGATCAAAGAACTCCTCACAGCTTCATCAAACGATAATTTTCAGGATTCTGTGGAGGAAAGGAACCATGACTTAATCTGGTATAATGCCAATGTATGTTCATGGGGTCAATAGGTCTTCAGTGGCTGAATATTCATCTCAGCGAATGGAACAATATCACATATTCCCGTTTAAGCAGGAATATGCCAAGATCCATTCCATTTCATTTCAAGAAGTAATGAAGTTATCTGAGGCTGCATCTAACTGTAGTCATGCCTGTAGCAGATCTGCTGAAATCTATGAAACAAGTTGGGCAATTTCTGCCCTACACTCTTATAGTGATATTATTCCCCTTTCAACATCTTGTGGAATTCTGGGGTTTGTAGTTTACTGAAACCAAAATGCTCTCTGGCTGAGAATTCTAAAGGCCTCTCTCTAAACTGCAAAGCTCAGGTTTCCATAGGATATTGAAAGTGGAATAACAGCACCACAACAGTGCAGTGCAGAAAGGCCCTTAAGACATTACTAATATGAGTCCCATTGATTTCAATGGGCTTTTCCTAAGCATGACTAAAGCTAGGTCCTATGTTTATTTTGCCAGTAAACATATACTTACTTTTAGTCATTGACAGTGACTGGTAGTTCCCATGTCAGTAAGGAGGTGAATTCACTCCAGGTTTTAATCCAAGCTTAAGGAGATCTCTAAGGTGCTAAACCCTAGTCCTAAAATAGGTTCAGCAACTTGGACAGCTCCTTTAAAGCTAGCCAAAACCCGGAATGGATTGACTTCCTCACTGACATAGGAGTCACCACCACCACCACTAACCATCAAGCTGGTGGGAGTTGTCCTTGTTTTTAGGGACTGCTTTTCACTGTTACAATAATAATGCTTAATTGTCTAAAATGTAGATTTTGATGTGTGTTCTGAAAACTTGATTCTTAAAAATAATTGCTATAGTGGATATAGTTTTAAATAGTAAATAAATATTTACTAGTAATAGTAAATAAAATATTAAACTAAGCACAATATAATAATGGTGGAAAATCAAAAACAACAACAGCACTGGCTTCATTAAAAAATGAAGCAATTAAATGATATATTTTCTTTTCCCTGGGAAAAGAAAGGAGTTTTTCATTACTTTCGCCAGGGCTAGGGTCAACCATATATTCTATTGGGCTAACAAATTTTGCTGAGAATGTCCTTCAGGCAAAATGATAAAGGCGGAGCTGACATTAAAATCATGTCAACCAGCACCTTGGCATTCCTCCAAATTCATCTCCTTGGGTTTTTAAAAAAACAACAACCCAGCAGTCTTTGGTCCCATTTCCACATCATGAGCCACTTTATAAATTTGCCCCCTGTGATGACCCTTCATCACCCAGCCATTAATATCTCAATATTTTGATGCTACATCTATTTGCTGTTTACAGTTTAATCCATGGCACGACTCTGCCCCTTACTCTTGTAAGAATTTATGGGCTTTAATCTTCTTTTATGGGAGACCATTCCTAAAGCTTTTTATAAAACCTGAGTAAGTCATATCCAAAGGTTCACCTTCTACTGTTTTATTAACATTTTTAGAACCTGAAGTGCCAGAAAGAGAGAGAGAGAAATTCGTTACTGGATCCAGTCTTGTAATGAGACGTGCCATTACACCATGCCGATTAGATCTATTCTTCAAACACATGCTATCAGAACAACAATATAGGACACTAGTTTTGTTTTTCAATCTGTTTACATTGGAACTACCCACAATTTCTAGAACCTAGCAAAATGCCTTGTAAACAATCGGCATGAGACAAGTTAATTTCCTTTGTCTGGAAAGTGCTGCAATTTATTTTCGGACCTAACTACATGTCCTTGTCAGTATCTCCACTGTTAACTACCTTGTTCGATTCTGAGCCCTCACATGATATATGGCATTTGAAGATCTGAAGACCTCCAATCTTGGTAACTTCATATTGTATTTCCTGAAATGATAGATGCAGTTTGATGTTGCAATTTATGGCACTTCAAAAATCTCAGTCTGGACATCAGAAATCAGAACAAGTCTTACACGATCAATTTGTTGATTTTCCTTCATAAAAACCCTGCTTGGTAAACACTTTTCTACCTAACTATTCAAAGCATACGGAAAGTATTTTGTATGGCATTTACAGGGTTTGGTTCTTCAGGGGGAAGTGCAGATTTGATCTTCAACAGTTCCCCCAAAGTTGTTGCTGTTTTCAACTTAGTTTGAAATTCCAACTTATTTTGGCAAATCATTTCCCTATAGGACAGAACTATCTCTCTCCTTGTTAATTGTTTAAGGCTCGCATCACAAGCATCAAAGAATTGGTACCCAGTCCCTATTGGTGTGCTGATTAGTTACCTTATAGCACACTTTAAATCATCCTGTGCAAATTAAAGGGGTGAGTTGTCCTTCTTGGATAACATCCTACACCAACTATTTTAGGAAAGGGAACAGAATGTGGAGGTTATTCTAAATGACATAATTAGGATTAAAACAGTGTGATTTAGTACATACAGATGCAGACATTGATGCAGGCATTGATTTGCTAGGTGTAACAAATGCACACTACAATTTGGATATTAAAATATCAACATTAATATTAGATCTCATGTGTCCATTTCTTAAAAAAAAGAAAGAAATGGCAATGTTGATGAGGGAAGTTCATAGAGGATTTAAAGGGACAAATTTTAACCTCAAATCCCAAATCTTCCCAGGCTTATGCAAGGGGGATATGTTAGATGAATGGATTTTCTTCCTCTCAAAAAGCAGAACCACTCTCTGCCGCCTGCTATCCCCTAAACTTTTTCTGTTATAAACTTCTGGGACCCCTCCCCAAATGTTTTAAAAGTAGTTTCCTATGGGAGGAACATGGGAGGCACCTCTCTGCATGGCTTCTCTTCACAGGCATCCAAACAAGATCCTTCATTTACCTCCCACCCTCCTGTTACCTTGGGGCAAAAACCCTCCTGCATAAAGTGAATCTATCCCTTTGCCTTAAGTATAATAATTGAGACAAAAGACTGTGCAAATGACTAGAATGATCTTGAAGTTTCATGCATCATGGCTATTTGCAGGACTAGAGAATTTAATTAATTAATTGATGTCCTCTCTTTATTCTTGTTCAGGATCCAAGGTGGCTTTAGTGACTTTGCAGAAGCCACCACTTCACCCAAGGGAAAGTTGCAAACCCAGGCCCTTTTCTCATGGGGTAATTAAATCTTCCCAGGTCGACCTCGAACAGGGGCCTTTTTCACCTTAGAGAGAACCAGGTCGCATTTAATTTTTTTGATTCTCACCTCAATCCGCGTGGGGGAGCCACCATCCAGCATTCGCGCGCCCTTTTTAAAAACCAGAAGAAATGTGGTTTTTTTCCTCCAATCCACGCTCGTCCTTTTGTGAAAAAGCGACGGTGCGTACTGATTCGTGCAGGGGATGAAGAGAGGGAGGGATTTAGGCGTGGCCAGCAGAAGCGACAAGACTGCCCCCAGTGCTTTCGAGTGCTGCTATCAAGGCTGAAATTAGCACCCCAGCAATGTTCGTCAGTAGCTCGTGCTCCATACACAAAACAGCAGAAAGCAAGCAGAAAGACAGAGGGGGGAAAATGTCTCCACGGCAGCTCCAAAGAAAGGTGCGGGACGGGGGGGGGTTTGTTGGAGGATGTAAGGGGACACGCGTGCGTACTGACGTCCATGATGATGCTCAGAGTGTTTCTTTTAAAAATTGAGCACAGCCAATCACTGCCAGACAGGACGGGGAAAGGACACCTATGGGAGTGGCCAGGGTAATATTGTGTGAATGCATTGATGCTGCCTAGTCTTTTCTCTATGGAGCCATGAGAATGCTCCTAAAATTTCAGTCCGTGTTAGTGGGGATTAAGGGAAAACCCGCCTGGATCGTAGCGGCACGATTTCTGCACCCCGTGAGAAAAGGGCCCCAGTCTGTTTTGCAGCTTTTCCTATTTTTAATACCAACCATGCAGTACTTTGTAGAGATACAATCCAAGACCACACACAGAGATATTGGACAAGGATTTTGAGACAACAAATTAAATTTGGCTCCTATGCCAGGATAAAGACAAGTTATCTATTAAATAAATTAAATAAAAAGAAATATATAGATTGGATTGGATTGAATTGGATTGGAATTAGACATGGTTTAGATCAGTGGCTTTCAAACATCAGTCCTCTGGATGTTTGGGGCTTCATCTTCCAGAATGCATGAACATTGACCATAGTGACAGAGACTTCTGGAAGGTGAGATCCAAAACATCTGGAGAACCAGAGTTTGAAAACTACTGCTTTAGATCATCTCCAAATGAATGTGATTCGTGTTACATGTGGCTGATTTGCATGGGACTTTCCCAGGGTCACTGGAAATAGCTCCTCCTTTTTGGCACTGTGCTTCTCCAAGTGTCCATTCTCAAAGACTCCTTTTTGTTTACTTGAATGTCCATAGAACACACCTTGTTATTAGCCACCTTGATTTATCTGAGTCTCCAATCACATAGATGTCATCCAACTGAATGTCTCTTCAGACCTTGCTACTTAACATGGTAAAATCAGCAGCAAAGTTGGGGGGCGCTGAATATGAGAATGTAGGAGATAGGTACAGCACGCATGTCCTCATCCCTCTACCCACATAGAGGCACACTGCCTTCAAGCTAACATTTCCCCAAAGGCCCAATAGGTAAAATGGAAGATTGCTTCTTTCATTTGGATATACAATCTAAACATATAGCTGCCATCATTTTCAAACCGCCAGCAAGCTCATAAACCTATCGGGTGCCACATGTTGGCACGCACTGTATGAACCACTGTATAGTCTCAGGACTATACAGGTAGCTTTTACGACCTGCCTGAATATACTGGATCCTTTTTCAAGTCACTGTAATTACATCTATCTTGGTGATCACATATAGAGGCTCTACATGGAAGTACTTTGTTTATAATATAATGTAAAGGTGTATAACATATATACCTTGCCAGTGGTAGCCCCACACATTCCTTGAGACAATTATGCAGAGACAGCCAAGAGTGTGTCAGAGCTCCAGAATGCACTGGTTTTTGTTTGATAACTATAAGCTATCACAATAATGTCCAAACAATATACTAGGGATAGATAAATTACCTTCTCACATATCTTTCTTTTGTGAATAAAAACCCAGCACTTAGGCGCTGTTATCAGCAATGTATAAAATGTAATTCTGCTCTTTCCAAAAACTTTAGTTCTCCTAAGTAACTTACTGTAAGACAAGTTTCAGCAGATCAGCATAAAATTTTCTTAATTTCATTACAGGCTGTAAATTAAAATTAATGAGGCTGACACCGACAATTAACAATGAAAAATGCAGATTGTTATAATTACTTAAGCAATAACATTGCTTTACATAGAAGACTTAAGGTGCTCCACAAATTATTTACAAGTGTTACATAAAACACAAAAAAATGACAATTTCAATTTATTTTGTCAGTATAAAAAACAAAAATCCTTACTAAAACCTTTCTCATTTGGGAATCTCTCGCCATGCATAATTAAGCAAATTTGATTGCAATTAAGCCTGGCTTCTACAGTGGAGTTTTAATTAATGCAAATCTGGCATCTACATCTATAAGATTAATTTTAGTGAATTAAAAGAAAACAACAAAGCACATTTGAAAGTGCAGTTGCATTGTTGAAAAGCCAGGGATGTAAAAAGCTTGTTATTTTGCCCCCAACTTTCTTGCCCTGCACTGCCCCAGCCTTCCATCGCAATCGCCTTTGACTGAAATCTTTCAGGAGAAATATTTTATTCAGATCTGTTTTGTTTCTCAATGCTTTACTAAATGGGATCATCACACTTACACAAAGAGGCTCAGAGACACATCTTAAAATGTAATTATATACGCTTAGAAGAAGAAACCAAGAATAATGTAGGCTAAGGAGGAAGGTCAACAGTTTCCTTTACAACAGCTCCTTTAAAGTTATTGTCAACTCCAAATTGTTAGCCTGCTAATGTTCAGAGCAATTCTAAGTATATTGCATGGGAGGGGGGATGTTCAGCAGGAGACGATTCACTATTTCCAAGCCCTTCTAGCTCATACCAGTTAAGGCATATAGTGTATGGAGTGGGCAGTTGTCCTTAGGGAATCCTGTAGGAATTCCAGTGTAGGGGGGATTACCTACACCAGCTCCAGGATAGCATAAGTAATGGCACAGATCTTGGGGCCTTTTAAGGGAATGGATGACCTTTTCATCAAATGTCTACAGGGCTACTTCCAACAAGCCTTTGAACACATGATTTTAGGGCCCACCATTATGGAACACTACCAGAAGCAGATCTATAGTGAAGGCACAGTGGATGATTCTGGAGAAAACCTCCCCTCAGAGCAGCACAGCTCCTCCAGCTAGCCAAGCTGAGGTTTAGCATTGTTATTCTAGCATGTTGTTTTAGAACATGAGAACTTGGAGGCAACGGTAACATGCAGCACCAACCCGGGTTTCTATTTTTAAAGAGAATTTTCCAAACATGATACTCCCCACATGTTTTGGACTGCAACTACAAGCAGGCCTGAGCATTAGCCGTGTTGGCAAGATTGATGGAAAATGGGGGGGGGAATCCAAAAATCTGGATGCACCATCTTAGAGAGGGCTCTCTGGAGTATATAGGACTAGAAGTTATTCACCATTCTAGCTGAACAGAACCTCTAGGTTCATTGGCAGTATAATTCTAAATGCCAGGCATTGGGAAATGCCCATGCCATAACCTGAACTCACTATGGCTTTGAAAAAAATAAATAAAAAGCAGTGGCTACAGTGCAGTTCCACTGTGCTACATGCCAAAGAATTCAAATTATCAGCACACTTGTCAATAAAAAAAAGCAAGCTATTTTCGCAGCCCCAAGTCAAACTTTCCAGAATTATAAACATGTTTACCCTTAGGCTGTCGGATTGATGTTGTTAAAGAAGATAAAATAATCTATTTGTGATTGATAATATTTCACAAGCTTCTAATTTATCAGTCCAGTCTCTGTCTCTCTGCTTGAGAGATTTTATTTTGGGGTGGTAAGTCATTTTTCGATTTCATTAGCAATTGCTTTAAAACAGTGCTCAAGATTTTCCTGTGTAGTCTAAGAATAGCTAGGGAAAAAACAGCAAAAACAACTGACATCAGTCCCCCAAATGTAATATATATATCATAATAAAGACAGTTTATTTCTTCTTTGCTGTTACCTTTAGCAAGTTCTGGTTGGCAAATGCAGTCAATCACAGAACTTTGGCTTTTGGTTTGACTGATTCCAGCTGCAGGAAGGCTGGGCAATTTCGGGGAGGTGGTCTCCCTGGTCTGCCCTGCTCTCCCCTGTGTTTCAGACCACACGTGAAAGATAATTCATCAGGACAGAGTTGCTCCTGGTGAATAATTAGTCTGGCAAGCTGGTTCTTCTCAATGTGATTTTAAAAATCACAATCAGTCAGTAGCTTAAAAAGAAAACACATGGATCCAGAAACAGAGGCATGCTGCTTGGGTGGTGAAAGTGAGTTTTTCTGCCTCCGTATCCTGACAACATGCTCTCAACTTCCCAAGAACATTATGTGGATGGTTAGGAAGACCTTGCTGAGCAGTGCTGGCAAGCAGGGCAAAGGGGGACCCCTCGAAATCAGGCAGAGGCACTTGAAACAGAAGGTACCTCCACACATTTTTCAGGGATTCTTCTTTACTATAAGCTTTCAGGGCCTTTTCTCTCTTCTCAGCTGCTCTTTCCATTTCCTTTTCTTTGTGACACCTAGAATCCTGTTTACCAGGATCAAACAATACATTAAGAGAATGCATACTGCCATGGATTTTTTTTTTAAAAAAAATCTTTTATAATTTTATATTGTCTTTTTAATGTTTTAATTGTTTTTATGGTTTTTTAATGGTTATTTTTTTAAATCTTTTGGAAGACACCTGGGGTCCCATTTTGGGAGAAAGAGGCATTAAAATTCAATAAATATAATTAAATAAACAATGGATTAGCCCGTTTTCCCTCTCATCGTGGGATACAAGAAGCTGCCTTTTATACAGAATGAATCTATTGGCCCATCTAGCCCAGTAATATTGACTCTGTTTGGCAACTGGCTGCAGGGTTTCAGGCAGACCTCTTTCCTTAGTCTTTCCTGGAGATGGCTGGTATTCCCTGTCAGTCTGCCGTCCATGTACTAACCCAGCTTAACTCTGCTGAGTTCCAAAATCAGGCAAAATGACTTACCACCTTCCAAAAAATGACTTACCACCTTCCAAAATCAGGCAAAATTGCGTACGTTCACAGTTAAACCCATTTTAGGACAAAGTGCATCCTTACATTCAAATGACTAATAACTAAACAAAGCATATTCAATGCATGATGCAGAAGAAAGACACATACCATGACAAACAGACATCTTCCACCACTTGAGGGAACACCTCTTCCAAAAAAGGATTCGGTATCTCATCTAATTTGATCTTTAAGCTGTTCTTGGACAAACTTGACTTTTGGTTTCTTCAAACTCTTTTTCCTTCCCCTCTCCCCCTCTCTTTTACACCCTTGATTCACCCACCAGAAACATTCAGTAAGTTCCCTGGTTTTTAGCAGACAGCATTTCTTGTAATTCACAGACTTACAAATATCAGCATAGCTTCAGCAATCTCTGAGTATACAGAATCTCTTATCTTAGTTCTGGATGGTCTGTGTTTTGCTGCCAAAGAGACGAGCACTCAGCCACCTGAGATTCCTATTACAGGAGGATGTAAAGAGACTGCTGTATATACCACAGCTGGAACTACCAGGGAATATTTGGCAATCTTTCTGCAGTTATCTGAAGCTACCAAGAAGCTCACACTACACACAGTCTATTATCTTCTTATAATTACTATTATGCTATTTATTTTATTATAATAAAAAATGCTGATTTTTTCCTGATTGTGTGGCCACATAATTCAGGCAGATTAATTACAAATATCATTATTCTATATCTAAGTAATCTCCTGGCCCAATCCCTTCCCCACCTTAAGAAATGGAAGCCATATTGGGCAAAGGAAGGCTGTTCAGCTTCGAATTGGAATACACGGATGAGGTGCATGGAGGTTGTGACAAAACGATGCATCATAGGTCTTGGTTCTGCTTGCTACAGCTGTGCTCACTGATGGAAGGGAGTGGAAACCTTATATCACTGCACCCCAATCAGAGGCTGAACAAACTTCCTTCACTCAATCTAGCTGTTGGCTCTTAAGGAAAACTGAGGTGCATCTACATGGTCTTTCAAAATACACAGCTGTTAAGAATCCTTAACTATAGGTTATGAAGCTGTAATTACACTGCTGAATGCTAGCCAATGTCCCTTATCACTTTGTTGAAAAGTGTGTAAAGAAAACAAACATCTTGGAAATGCTACCATGTTTCTCTTGTTAATAGGTTTCAACTGAAGCAAGAAAACTTGGAAGTGAATTTAGCTGCAACTATGTCTCATTCAATTGCTTTCATATCAGACTAGTTTTATATGGTTTGCCCCTGAAATGTTGAGAAAGAAAACGGTAATAGATTTACACTGATAAATGGCTAAGAAGGACTAAAATTTTGTTTATCTGTAGTACAGACAATCCGCTTAGCTTTTCAACCCAAACCAAACACAGAGGATGATTGTAAGGCCAGTCAACATCACAATATTGTAAGTTCCTCCCTGTACTCTCCACTTTCTTCTCTGGCCTTCTTATATTAGGCAACGTGAAGCCACAATCTCAGTCGGATTTCAAACACCATGAAAGGGCACAATTTTGTTACTTATTGAATGGTTAATACTGTTATTTTGTTGCCAGAGAAGGGGAGATGTGCTTGTGGGGATGCCTCCCTTGGAATTTCTATGCTTTGGACTCTATTTGCCTTAATGGGGTAGGGTGGAGGTCTTTACTGGACTGTCTCAGGCAGCAAAGTGTCTTGGGCTGGTTCTGCTGGAAACTATTGTGTTTTTGATTGGATTCAATGTCAACAATAGTGTTTTGGGGGATTTTCTTAATTTTATTTTCTTAATTTTGATCAGTGCTCCATCCCCAACCAACAAATTAAGTTTCCAATAAATATAATACTGATTTTACCCTTTCCTCACTCCCACCCCCTAGAGAACAAAGTTGATTTTTATTTGAAACTCCTTTCCTGTAATGTGGAGAATTGTATTAATTGTTTCTTCCATAATTTTGTACCACTTCCTGAATACAGAGATAGATGCTAGACAGTTCTACCCGTTTCTGTCGACCATTATATTTATGTGCTTCTGTATTCATGTGGCACTGAAAACTAGTTTCAGGAGAACACCATCTATACTTCTCATGTCTTGCTTGCAGCAGAGGTTTGAATGTTAGTGGAGTGGTAAATCTTCTGAAGGCTTTAGTCCAGATTTTAAAGGAATTCTTTAAGGTGCTGACACTATTTAGGAGGTTAGGATTCAGGATAATACAGGATTCTATGGCTCAAATTAAAATTCAGAGTGGATTCATTGTCCCATTGACTTTCGACACTAGCCTCTACTGCCTGCTTTTGGACTTTCCAGAGGTAATAGTTTAAAAGCAATAAGAAGTGTTGTTCTGCTAGTTTGTTGACTGTGTGCTACACTACTATTAGTGCAACCATTAATGAAACAACTTGTGCAGACCACACTGAACAAAATCAAATCAATTTGCATCGCAAAATGCACTGGTGTAATGTCTAGTACAAGTGGTAACATAAGTAGAATGAAAGTAGTGGATCTGACACTGGTAGAATAAGGGTTTCAGCAGAAGCTTTGTATTACATTGGTACCACCAAATACAGTCCTTTATTTTATTTTGCTCTTTCCTTCTTTGCCTGAAATAGCTTTCACATTGCCCTTCTTTCAGTTTCAGGCTAAGCTGTTAAACTGCACAAGGGATGCAATTTAAAAAGTAACACAATGTACCCTGAAAAAATTAATTTTAAAATGCTGGATACCATTAGGTGTTACCTTGCATATCCTTCCCTCACATTTAGGTAACTTTCCAATTTTGAACAGATTTCTCTTTCTCTGAAGAAACCTGCAAAATGTACATGAATCCATACAGAACTGCTGACCAAATGTCAATTTTCTAGTGTACAACTTCTATTGATCATTCATTATTGACATGAAGGTCTCCAGCGTCTTTGCCTTTCTCTCTAAGCTCTTTCTCAGCTAAAATTTCCAAGCGAGAGAACAGTAAGGCCTTGAATAACAGAATGATTCAGGTCTCACAGGATGTTTTACAAAGTATGTTGACCTCAAGAAAACATCTGAGGGACATTTTTATAGGGACTGAACAACTGTTTTAAATAAAAGTTTAAACACAATTAAACGGGATGAGAACAGAGAAAGGAAGCATTCTATCAGAATGGGGGGAAAATGGAAAGGAGGAAATCCCTTATACAATAACAAAAACAAAAAAAGAGCATTCTTTTCAAAATGTGTAAAGACACATTTCTAAAATATCTGCTGAACACAACTTGTGATGTATAGAACTAAAGAATGCAATATGTTTCTGAAGTACATTTCATTGTAAAGGAAGTGATTGTAAGGTAAGTGAAGATTGCTCAATGTAAATTTAGTTGTTAAAGAGAAAGTCAGATGAATTCTTACAGTTGGATTCTCAATTCTGGTTTCTGCAGTTGCATTAAACTGTTCAGCCGGTGTCCATGTCAAACATTTGTATAAATGTGGTCATTTTGTTTTAAAATATTTTTTCCCTTTATGCCATTCTAACAACAATCATTTCACTAGCATTTGATTTTGAGTTCTGTGACTGCTGTACACTTTTATATATAGGCTTTTACGTAAATAAATAGTATATTGTGCATGTGTTTGTCACAAATAACACAGTATAGAATTCTGTGGCCATAGATCCAGGTCTTTATTTCTTTTTGCTTTGTGAGCGTTAATTAAGTATACACATTCTGGGCTAAATGCAGAGACAGCTAAATAAACAAATGACACTGTAGAAAGGTCTTTCTGCATACTAATCATATCCTACATCTGCAAGCAAAAGCTCTATAAATCGATTTGCTCTTTCACATCAAAAGACAAACAGTGATGCAAGTCAGCAATTCCTTTGTCAAAGTCACAGACATTGCCGCTCTTCACAAATGCATTTCTCCAGAGCTGGATTCAACCATTTGATGATTAGCATTATTGGCAGCTCTTCAAAGAAGATTCATCAAGCAATTTACAATTGGATTGGTTACCATTTTTATGACTGTCCTCCATGAAATCAAACTTTTTTTAAAAAAAAAAAAAGATTGACATTTGAATCCCTCCTTCGAGGACAGGACAGTGTACAAGAGGGAGAAGGAGTATAGATTCTCTGCTTCTGGAATGTTTGTGCAATTGAAAATTTTGCAGAGTGACTCCCATGATAGCTACATTAGATATGGCAGAAACGGGGAACTGACACAGAGTAGGTTAAGGGAATCTTTTTAATGATTTGTAAAGGAGCTTAAGTTGCCCGAAAGCTACGTACCTCAGCCTTCATACACAAGGGTCTTTCAGTCATAAAGGATGGGTCTTTTGCTCATACTCAGGGAAACTCCTATTTCATGCTGTAGATATCAGTTCAAAATCACTGCAGTGATTTTGGTCACCAAGACTTAACAGAAGTATCAGGAGCTGAGACTCTAAGCATTTGTAATTTGCATTTTTCTTAAAGTTTGCTGTTGTGTGCCTTTAAGTTTTTTCTTGGCAACCCTAAGATGAGCCTATTACAGGGTTTTATTGGAAAAATTTGTTCGGGAGAGGTTTGTCTTTGTCTTCATCTGAGGATTCCTCTGAGTGTGACTTACCCAAGGTCATCCAGTGGGTTTCTATGGCTGAGTAGGGAATTGAATCCTGACCTCCAGAGTCATAGTCCAAAGCCCAAACCATTATACCATGCTGGGTCTATTGATTTCTATTCCAAACAGTAAGCCCCACTGAGTTAAATGCTTTCAAGATACCAGCACATTGTTTCAAGATACAAGCACATAGCAGAAGTGGACAGAGTGCAAGTAAGCAGGCACGTTTAAAACCATGAAATCCACCAAGCAGACTTCACCTCACTGGCTCTCTTTCTTAAAGTACACGCTTTGAAATTAATTTCTTCCTGGAATAACACATTTATGTGAATTTTGGTATTTTTTTTTATCTGAGAACTTTATAACACACTTTGGAGAAGGATGAAATTCAAAGGTTAACTATGTTCTGATCATCATATTAGGCCCAAGATTGAGGATCAGGTTGATTTGTTTAAAAAAAAAAAAAAGACCAGATGAAATCTTCAGGGAGCCTCCTTGTTACACCACTTGTTTCCAAAGACCATTATGAAGAATTTGTTGCCAGTTATATTAAATGCCCTATGTAAATAATGATCTAGATTCCGCATCATGGAAACATAGCGTAAAAGTTCCACAGCTGGAACTATACCATGTCCTCAGTCTTCTTTACCTGTAAAACCACCTTTTGCATGTTGCCCACCTCTGACATGAGCATATAGTGACCAGTAGAGAACAGAGGATGTCTCAGAGGTATCTAGCTCTCTCTCAGTGAAGACATCTTCTAGGAGGCTGCACAAGTCCTTTACAAGAGAATGATGTCATTGCCATGTATGTATCTATCAGGACGTAGCCAGATGGTTCCTAGACCAATCCCACTCTCTTTAGTCACTATAAAACTGTGTTGTGGTGGGAAGCCAGCAAAAGACAGATTAGCAAGAGGAGTTGGACATTTCATGGAGTTGATTGGGGATTTTTTTTTTTTTTTGTCATTGCAAAAAAGTTAGGCAGATGTAAGCGTGACTCATATCTGCATAAGTCAATAACAGGATGCTGGCCAATATGACATAGTAACTTAAATAGTGGGCCCACTTTACACAATTAAACCATAATCCCAGTACTGTCTACTTAAACTAGGAATAGCTTTTTAAGGCTATAGGGATATAGAGAATATTTGTAAATTCTATCAGCCTCAACAAGAAAGAATGTCTCAGCATACTGAGACCCTTCTCCCATTGAGAAGATGCTCAGCCCTGATGAGATTTTATGCATTTCAGGACTTATTTGCTATATATATAAAAACACTGTTTGCAAAAAAAAAAAAAAAAAGATTTGATTTTGGACTTTGTGGGGAGAAGGAAACCAGCATTTTAGAATGAAAACAGTATAATTTGTACAAAATAAATTGCTTCTTATGCAAAATGTTGGGATTTCTCATAAAACTGATTTGGTAGAAAAACATGTTGTGTTATGTTATTTTTTTCCCCAAAGAAGGCCTGTTGGGAAAAAACATTCAGAAAACTCTCATGATCGTATCCAGTGAGAACTTTTGAAATTATCCTTATTGCGTCTAAAAAAGAACAAAGATTTGCATCCTTACCAGAGCATTACACAGAGGTTTTTTTTACAGCATTCTCATGCAAAATACTTTTAGCTAGCAAATTCAGAAACTGCATCTGAAGCCTTTTGTATTCCTGTGTTGCAATACTGGATGGAAACTACTCAAAGTATATGTGGAGAAATATCACTGAATGATACATACGTCCTAGGAGTGTGCCACTTGAAAATGCAGGTCAGGATCACATGTGGTGATACTTCCACACATCAAAAACTCCTGTTAACAGAATCATCATCTTCATCTTCTTCTTCTTCTTCATCATCATCATCAGCAGCAGATTCCAAGAACTTTCTGGCTGAGAATTCTAAATGCCACTCCCTGACCTGCAAATCTGAGGCTTTTATATGATATTGCCATGACAGTTAAAGTGGAATAATAGTGCTATAGGCCCCTCAGTTAAATTATACTTAATTAAGTAGATAATACAAGACTCCAGCCAACATAGATTAAAAATTATACAAAAACTTCAATAAAAGTGTATAGAAAAGTTATTTTAAAAACAATTAAACAATTTATAAAGTCAAAAATCTCAAAATTCCTTAAACAATTATATATACTAAAAACTTTTTTAAAAATAGTGTATACCCAAACCAATATGTCTGTGAAAAGAACAGTACTCTAGTTTTCTACCTAGTATGCTAATTCTATGTGTAAGGAAAGTTTGTTGTTAAATCAACTGAAGCCAATCTGCCATATTGAAGAAGTAACTGACATAAACATGTTTACGCATTTTAGACATCTTGTGGTGACGGGTTCCTTGTGCCATGAAAAGAAGTGATGTCTCTTCCCCCCCCCAAAAACCCCCCACACAAACCAGTGCTTCTCAAAAAATCAAGCAAATTTTAGAACATGGAAAATGGAGCATGGAAAATGGTTACAGGAGCAGAGGTTTTGTTTATGTGGAAAGTGGTACTACTCATTGTAGTTGGGTTCAGATACATAGGAACCAGATACATAGGAACTCAAAGGCAAACAGAAGTAGACCAAGATACAGAAAGCACCTCTGGAAACAGGCCTCAGAAAGAGAAGATCAGCATGGACAGATAGTGAATCCAATGCCACCAGAGTTCTGAAGACTATGACAGATGAGGGTCTCCCAGGGGCTTCTGTCAGGAGCAATTTTTCTTCTTCTACCAATATTTGACAGAATGTTATTGGGACCTTACATCTCTTTAAGTGGACTTACAGCTGCATGAATTTGAACTGCACAGTTGCATAACATCTGTATCCAGTAGAGGACTACTGTTAACATTATTATCTAGCAGGTCTAGCAAAGTGGCAAGTGCACGGCACATCAGTACATGATGTGTAGTGATACACATTGCACACCAATATGCATCATGCACTGATGTGCCTTACACACCAATGTGCATCAGGTGTTATTGCTAGCATTTTATCACATACCTTAAGCAATTCAGTAAAGTTTTTATTTTAATACCTCTGCTACTTAGCTAGGTATACATAAAGTTACATAATGTAAAAGGTCTTATAGGTGGTGCTTTGTAATGCTGAAGATGTGGGAAAGGTCTCAGGAGGTTTAAGAATAGTCTTAAATGGAGAACCTCTGGCCAAAAAGCCCTCCTAGGCTTCTCAGGAGGCTTGCTCAAAAGAATCACCAACCAGGCCAGAAGAAAAGTCCAAAAGCATGTTTTAAGGTCAAACCAACCAGATGTTGCAGCCCTAGCAGCTGGACCGAGGACCTCAATATCCATCCCTAGCCCTTGGTTGGCTTGGGAAAAGAGTAAATTGCATCTCCTATCTTGTCCTTTCTCAAAAGTCAAACCCTTTATAAAAAGCCAGTAAACATTATTTTCCAAACAAAGGACAGAAGGGTTTTTGGTATGTAAGAGAGATTTTCCCAATAACTGTGACAAATGTTTCTAATTAACTCAGACTTAAGTTACACCTGGCAGTATTCTCTATTTTAACACTCCGTTCACCTCGCCTAGTACCCTGATAGTACCCATGTTACATCTTCTTCCTTTAATGGTCTTTAAAAGGAAAGAATCTACAATCATAAATCTTAAAAAGCTCTACAAGTACAAGTCAAAATACATAAATATGTGTAACAGATGCACAATTGTCTCTGTTACATATGGATGGATGCATTATGCATATAGTGCTGTCATAACATTCCCTTATGCAATCAGATATTTCTTTCTGTACATGTAAGCTTTCTCTCTATCACATTTTAATAATCCACTAGATTGTGGTGATGAATCCTTAAAAAAAACACTTGCAAATAAGTCAATGAAAGTTTAGGGCTGGGCCAGATATACAGAAACACATATAAATATGCCACATATATACCATGGCAAGCCCAATATATATGACTACCTGAGGTGGGCTAGCACAAGACCTACCCATATCAAGCAGAGTGGTCAAAGCCATTATTTTAGCCCAGAAAGCATAAAATTCCTCAAGTATTTCTTGCTATCTCTAGCAGTAAATAACAATAATGGATTAAATACCTAACCATATAGCCTTTCATCACATGCTAAATGTCTGTGGAAGTCACCATATCTTCTCTATTGGTAGAGCCAGACCTGTTGTTTATAGATATTGGCCATAATTCTGCATCAACTCATAGCATTTCCTGGCCTGACCCAACAACAAAAACAACCTACTTTACTGGACTGCACCTGCTCCAAGAAAAGGAGGTCTATTCTGTTGGTGATCACAGTATGGGTGGATGGCATTTCCACCACCACTCCACCAATCAGTGAAACTGTGTTTAGGATTTGTAACAAAGGTCCTGTCTCTGGTTATCACAGCCTCACTTGCTGACAGGAGTGGGATGGAAATGTCATCCACTCATACTGTGATCATGAGCTGAACGGACCTCTTTCTCTCAAATCAGCTGCTACCCAGTAAATTAGGTTTGGAAGGGCAGTTATGATCGTGACAATAATGGCATAATCATCACTAAGTAGGGATTATAAATATGGAGGAGTTATAGATGTGTATCTCTAGGTTATGCAGCTGTAATTGTGATAATGAATGCCAGGCATTATTTACCAGATGCCCCTTGATTACTTTTGTTGGTGTAATCAGTGGTAACATCAGCAGAAGGACATCTGTGGATATTTTACAAAGAGGTATCCAGGGCTTCCTTCTGTTACAGTTTTCCCAGCTACAGTTTTCCCAGCTACACACTGGCAGCCAGATGATTCTGGGTGTAACTCCACTTCCCCGAGAACCTCTGGATATGAGCCCAGTGGCAAATGTTGCTCTTCCAGATCTTCACAAAAGGATTTCTTTGTACGAGAGTTTTGCTCACCCATTGCCAGCCTTAATAGAGGGAATCCAGGGCAGTCATCTATCTTCATAGATAGAGATAGCTGGGCAAGTGGTTATTCAAGCTTGCACTAAAGACTTTGGTACTTTTATCTCTCTTGCATTGCAACAGAGTACCGCAATCTCCAAGAAGCCACAAAAGACTTCCCTACATTATAAATTGCACAGTTGTTCTCATGTCTGAGATCCTACACGGGGAGATGTAGCTATGAATTTGTCACTACAGTGTCTCCTGATGCTACCTTCCAAAAATTCAAAATCTGCATTAGGGTACTACAAGGCTTCAAAGGTAGGATTTGGGTCAGCGCTTTTCGTCATTGTGGTCCTGCAACAGCCATAAACATAAATTGGAATAATTACACTATCACAATATCATAATTACTGAACAGAATGCCAGCTAGAGTTCCCAAATTTCAGCTACTTACTAGGGTGGGAATGCATATTTAAATAAATAAACAAATACTATGAGCAGTTTTGTTCCTATAAGCAGGCAGCTAGGCAAATGAACAACAGATTATCTGTGAAAACAAATTAAAATGTCTAAACAAATCTAGAAATGTACATATAATGTAATGTATTTTTTTTTATTTCACTCAGTGTTTTCTGACTCTAGATGTCTGGGTACTGTGGGACAGAAATAATATTTCAAATATATTTCGAAAAATCTTTAGAAATTGTGTTTCTCTGACATGGAGAATCTTGGACTTACTCTGCACAAAATGCACATATTTTTTCATGGAAAACAGCAACATAATATTTTCTGCACAGAAAATGCTGTTTTCTCCATTTTTTAAAAAATATGAATTTTGCACAGAAAAGTCTCTATCTAAACTTTTTCTGAACAGGAAACAGAATTTTCTGTATAGAAAACATTTCTGTGCATAATTTCTTTTATGTGTAGAAATGCTTTTTTTATCACAGAAAATGCTGTTTTTATCACACACACACCCCAAAAAAGCCCTCCACATGCTAATTTTGTGCCTAATAAGTTCTGAATTGTGCATAGTCTTCACAAACTGCACAGATTTCAAAGACTTTTTCATAGCAGGTAAAAAATGGTTAAAATTGCTCACTGTTCCCTTTGAGAATGAAATGATCAAAGGATAACACCTTTAGTCACACTTGATTCTGCACCCAGAAAACACACTCCTTTGGATATTGGATCATTTAAATACTCCCAGAACATTCTCCTTGGGGTCTGGAAATAACCTACACTGCATATTTATTAAATGTATCACTCTATTAAAATGAGCATTTTGTGTCACAAATGTGGAAACACAGATTACACAAAGCACATACAATCTTTCTTTCTTTCTTTCTAATCATGCTTCATTATTACAGCTGGCTTTGCTGACATATCTAAAATATATGTTATACCACAAGAGGAGGATTTCAGTACAAGTGAATAGCAGTCATGTAATCAATGCAAGGCAATTTTATCAAGCTTTTTTGTGAGTCTAGCTTTTCTGTGAAGTATGTATAGATTAATCATTAGATAAGAAAAAAAAATGGTATTAAGCTTTTCTGTGTGGGGATTCACTTTTTGCAGTCAATATATATCTAGCTAAGGTCAGAAAGTAGACCCTGCTTCTATTTTTAAAGGGTAATTTTTCATCAGTTACGTATTCACTGTCACCTACTTAGCTAACTTTTTTTTTGTTACAAGAGTAATTTCAACTACACAAAAATGTCCATATTTTAAAAATACATAAAAATGTTCGTATTTTAAAAATATACCTCTTGTTCCAGCTGCAATACCTACCAAGTGACAGCTATAAAAACTTTGAGGGAGAACAGAAGTCTGCAAGGGCTTCCTCCCTGGGGCTATCTTCAACTTGTCTATGTAATCTAGGATTTGAGTCTGCCTTCATCATAACAAAGGAAAGAATGTGTGGTATCTTACTGAAAGGGCATCTTACTCTTGCAAGTGTAACTTCTCGCCTTTTCCCCTTGAAATCACTTATGGAATTCTTTTCCAATCATCCTCCTACGGCAGTAACCTATGTACAGTGAACGACTGCTTTTTCTTAGCCCATTTTTATGTTTTGCCTTCTCCACTGTTAACTTGGACATTACACTGGTATTCTTTTTGCTATAAGGGCATACATATATAACTACCATGAAGTTGCATTATTGGATCATTTTCTCTTCTTTTTCAATTTATATGCTGGATTTTGCCAAATGATGCTTGCTCCTTTATTGACCAGCTTTTCTGGCCAATCTGTCCACCTTTACACGAAATTATTTTTTTCTATGAATGATCTTATTCTGGTTTGTTGACTATAATATACTAAACCAGTCCCCTTTGCTTTTTCTTGAGTATAACAAACAATCTTACCCTTATTTTGCTCTTATACACCCTTTTCAGGCATTTAGGAAAGCAATTGAAAACAGGAACGAAACAGATGCCACTCTAGCACTCATTTACTCATTGACTCTGAATGAGCTTTGTGATATCACAATAAAGCTAAATCTGATTGGCTACATGTCATAATGGTGCTATTATTTTCATAATGTGAATGTGATATCTTATTATAGCATTAGAGTCCCAGACACCAGAAGAATGGCACCAGAGCAACAGCCAGAAGAGACACAAACAGGTAAAACCAGACACAGATAATCTTCCAGGCATTTGAGGGTGAATCTTTCTGTTCCAAAACACTCTCACTGGTGTGTGTGTGTATATATATATATATATACACACACATATACACACACACATACATATATACACAGACACACACACACATTAACATGCAGTCAATATATACAACAACATTTAAAGGATTAACAAGACAAACAGTAAATAAACAGACAAAGAAACTCTACTATCTAATCTAACACTAAATTAAACTAGAATACAACTAAACTGAAAGAAGGTCAAAAATACATATAAATGACTTCTAACTCAGCAGTCGCCAACCTTTTGGACCTCATGGACCACTAAACTCACAATTTTGAATCCTGCAGACCACTAACGTGATTTTTTTTTTAAAAAAAAGGTACAAACATTTATAAAATAATGATCATAAAAGTTCCATTTTATTAATATGAAATGCACTTGTCTAATTATAACCAAATTATTAAAGCTTGTTTAATTATAACAAAATCACACCCCAGAGGACAGGATCAACATTCAAAATGACCTTGACAGATTGGGGAGTGGGTCCAAAGCTAACAAAATGAGTCTCAACACAAAGAAATGTAAGGTCCTACACCTAGGCAGAAAAAATGAAGTGCACAAATATAGGACAGGAGACACCTGGCTGGACAACAGTATGTGTGAAAGGAACAAAGTGTGAAAGGTGTGCAATTCTGGGCTGCATCAACAGGAGTATAGTGTTGAAATCAAGGGAAGGAAAAATACCATTTTATTCTGCTTTGGTTAGATCTCACTTGAAACACTGTGTCCAGTTCGGGGTTCCACAGTTAAAGAAGGATATTGACAAGCTGAAATGTGTCTAGAGGAGGGTGACCAAAATGGCAAAGGGTCTGGAAGCCATGCCCTTTGAAGAGCTGCTTAGGGAGCTAAGTGTGTTTAGCCTGACAAAAAGAAGGTTAAGAGGAGACATGATAGCCATGTTTTAATATTTGAAGGGATGTCATGTTGAAGATGGAGCAAGCTTGTTTTCTGCTGCTCCAGAGACTAGGACAAGAAGCAAACTACAAGAAAAGAGATTCCACCTGAACTTCAGGAAGAACTTCCTGGTGGTCAGAGCTGTTTGGCAGTGGAATATGCTGCCTAGGAATGTGGTGGAGTCTCCTTCTTTGGAGGTTTTTAAGCAGAGGCTGGATGACCATTTGCTGGGGGTGCTTTGAGTGTTCGCTCCTGCATGGCCGAAGGGGGTTGGACTGGATGGCTCCTGAGGGTCTCTTCCAACTCTGTGTTACTATGATTCTATGACTATTTTACTGTATGGAAAAAAAATTAAAAAATAGAAACTGGGGAAAGGGAGAAGTCCTGGTTGGAATGGAATAGCTTGGAAAAGGGCACTTAAGCACTCTAGGATGTGAAATTTTCTTGCAGGTTCCATTCGTTAATCTATTGATTTAAAACACTGTAATGGTTATATTTGTTCCCTTGATTTAACGTTCCTCATACACAGTCTTCATAATGGCTTCTAAACTTAACTAGTAAAAAGGAAATTCTCATTTAAAAGCTGGCAACACAAAAGGAACCATGCTGAAAGTGTTCATGATCCAGTCTGGGTATTCTTCACGGACTTTGCTAATAAGGAGGGACCATTTATGTAAGCCTACCCTCCTTCTCTGAAAGGAGAGAAATACAAAAGGGGCTGTCATGTGATTGAGGATTCAAGTAGAGGCCACATCTCATATAGAATGTCTGAACCTTCTCCTCCATGGTGCCCATCAGCAGTTTCGGACTTCCCCTCAGTGCCAGCCAGTATGGCCATGATCAGGAATATTAAGAGTTTTTCCCAAAACATCTAAAACACATCAAGTTTAGGAACACTGAGATATCATCTTCATGTGGGAGGAGAGGATGTGGTTCTTTCCTACCACCAAAAGGCACTGAAAAAGTTTCAACGGAGTTATAGAATGACCTTTCTGATATGATCCTGTATTGGGTCTGAGAAGGGAAGGTTTTCCAGGGAGTGGGAATGGCCCCACAGCCAAGACTAAGTCAGCAAGTACAGAATGAGGTAGTCTCTTCCTTGTCCTAGGGCAGAAGGCATCCATCTCTGTTGCATCTAGAATATATACAGAAACGTGTCACTGCTGAGTTTAGTATAAACAATGCTCTTCTTTTTCCTTTTCCCAATTCTCCACTGGTTTCAGCTGAACAATCTGCTGACATGCATAGCTGAAGAGATTACTCCAAGGGAATGGAGCCCTCAGCAACAAAAGGTTCCCCACCCATGGTCCAAGGTCTAGATGAAGTTACTGCTTTCTTGAGGAGTCCTTTCATACTGTACAATTATAGAGTTATGATTCCACTTTAGCTGCCATGGTTGCATCCTAAGGCATTCTGGGCTTTGCCATTTGGTGAAGCACTAGATGAGCTTTCTGGCAAAGCATTCTAATTGTTCCATCCTAAACTACAAATCCTAGGACTCCATAGATATTGCCATGGTAGTTATAGGAGAATCATAGCACTACAGTTGCATAGTTTGAAAGGGCTGAAAGACTCATCATCTATGTATCACCACCACTGGCTGCAGGACCTAATTTCTAGCTTGTTCTCTATTTTATCCCACCTCCAGTAGCAGCAGCAGGAGCAATAGCAGTAGCAGCAAATACTGTGTGATTTCTTAAGAACAACGGACTTACTTTCTCCTCTATAAACATTCTTGTTCCTTGAAGAGTAGGAACTGTTATGAAGGTCTGCTCCCAGCACTGGTACTTAGTGAAAAAGGCTCACCTGTCATGAACACAGCACAGTACAGATAATGTCTGAAACATGAAACCATTTGAATTTAGGAGGTACTCCATGGAGTGTGTGTATGTTCCGGGGGGGGGGAATTACATGTAGGATGCAGACAGGTGAAGACAGAGGCCCTTTTCACGTGGCATTTGCCATGCAAAAGGGCCCCTCGAGCATTGCGCGGTTGCAAGGAGCAGTCCACACAATGCACTCGCAATCAAGCAATGCTCCAGGGTCTGGCAGGTGCTGATCATGCACTTTTTCATTTTCGGCTGTGAGCTGAAAATGGTGTGCGATCGCGCATCGCTCTGAGGCCCCACGTGCACTTGCCATGCATGCGGAGCTCCAGAGCTGCAGTGCTCACGCTTCCTGCCCCAGTGCAGAAACTCCCAGGCTGCACTGCGGAAGGAAGAGGAGGGGCTCTCATGCGAGCAGGCAGCAGCTACATTGCTGAAGGAACCAGGACACGAGAGCTTCTCGCTAGAGGCTAATTGCGCGATCCCCACACCCCAGCTCCGCAAAAAGGTAAGTTGCAGAAAGGGCCTTAATCTGAATTTAGCTGTAACTAGGGATACTATTAGTGTCTTTCACTCAATTTGTTTTTCTTGAGAAATGTCCTATTTCAGATTAGTCAGCTGATAACTATCTGTTCTTATTCAGTTGATTCTATTTATTCAGCTCAGCTTCTTGAGTACCCTTTCCAAAGGACTTGAAGTAGATATAAAAGCAGCTGATTTTTAAATATCTGCATTCAAATATAAGAAAGTAAAATTAAAATGTTCACCTTTTAAATCTTGGCTCTTAAAAACTGTTCTAAAGTTGAATGTATTATTGTAGTTTTCTAGATGTATACCCCTTGGACTTTCTTGGATTTCTAGGAAAGGGAATTGCTATGCTGTTCCTGCATGTCATCCTATGCCTCCATGATATTTGTGTGCTTTCATGCTTCAGTGCAGATTAAGATGTTAAGATCCCAAAAATCATGATGGCACAACAAAGAGAAGGTGATCTTATCTCAACAATTGAACCATTGTTATTCTTGGGTGCCCTCAAGTTGTTTTCAGCTTAAGGAGACCAAAACTGTGATGGGGTTTTGTTGGTAAGATTGTTCAGAGGGTTGTTGTTTTTTTGCCTTACTCTTAGGCCATTTCCACACTAGAGTGTTATAGCACTGTGATTCCACTTTCAACATCCTATGGAATCCTGGGGTTTGCAGTTTCGGGAAGGGCCGGCCAGCCCCTCCTGAAACTGCAAACCCCAGGATTCCATAGGATGTTGAAAGTGGAATCATAGCGCTATAACACCCTAGTGCGGAAATGGCCTTAGACTGAAAGAGTGTGACTTGCCCAAGGTCACCCAGTGGGTTGCCAAGGCTAAGCAGAGATCTGAACCTTGATCTCCAGAGCCAGAGTCCAATGGTCAAACCACTACACCACACAGGCTCTATTGATCTGTATTCCAAACAGTAAGCCACACTGAGTAAAATGGTGTTTACTCCAATGAGGGTCATTGCAAGATACAAGTCTGTATGGCAAGAATGGACATACTGCAAGCATACAGGAACATCTAGGACTACAAGGTCCACTAAGCAGAGGCTGGTACTAATAAGAAAGCAAATGTAGTTGGTCTATGAATAAAAACCCAGAGTTGAAATTAGTATTTTATCAAGCCCACCCAAAATTCATTAAGTTTGGGAATACTTTTGTTTCATTTGGCTTGATCTAATAAAGGTATTGTCCCCAGCTGTTGTGCAAAAGAATGGCTCAAGTAGGCAGGCATACACTAAGAATTCATGAACAGGGCTCTTCTGAACATACAAGCAGCCCTGAAAATTATAAACAGTATGGGAGCTATACTTAAAAGTCCTTTCACACAAGAATCCAGGCCTGATTCCTTCCCACCATCGCATTCATTTTCAGTCTACTTACCTGGCAGAGGAGATACCATATTCATAACAACTTTTTCAGCAACCTAATTTGAGATGGCATGGAGTGGAGATGCCAGTGTTATTGTGATACTGTTATTAGACAAGTGGGAATCAGAAAAACACTTACTGATCTAAAGCAAGCATCAAACATTTAGATGTCTACTGGTAGATCTGAATCCATCTTCTGCCCAGTCTGGGTGTATAGTGGAACAATTTAATGCAGCCAGCTAGGTCTTTATAAATTAAGCTAGTACTTTTAATGGAAGCAGTAGGTAATGAGAGGCTGTGCAGATGCTGAGTTACTGGTGTAAAACGTCTGCTGGGATCCACTGAACCTTGGTTGAGAAAGGAAGTTAGTCCACTGCATTCTATGCTAGCAAAAGATCCAAATTGGTATCAAAGGCAGCTTAACATATAGCATGTCTTCACTTAACATAGTTTGACACTATCCTACACAATCCTTTTATTCTGGGAAAAAGGCGGGTATAAATAACTAATAAATAAATAACTAATGAGATAAAATAACTAATGAATACTGGGATTTATAGTTTGATGAGGCACTTAGCATTCTCTGCTAGAAAGCTCTAATACCATTCCATGAACTACAACACTAAATATCTTCTTTAGCAAAGCATTTTAATTACTTCACCAAACTACTAATCCAAAGATCTCACAAAACGGGCCCATCACAGAGGTATTCAACTGATGCAACTTTGAATTGCACATATAGCTAATGCGCTCTTTATTCAAGAATATAGAAGCATGAGTGACAGCTGCCAAATTCTGCTTCAATGGGAAAAAAGTGGTATCATTCACAAGCTGAAACATTATGCATATATGTCATTCAACACCTGAAGTTTTCAGTTACAAATGTCCATTTCTCAGATCACCCCAACATTGTTATACTTTACTAAAGCATAAGCAAATTGTTAGTGGGAAGAATGTCAAAGCAGAAGTTTGTCGATATGTAATACAACCATTTTTTTAAAAAAACTATAAACATTGAAATGGAAAACCAAGGACTTTTAGTATATAGAATTTAAATGTTTGTGATATTGTATGTATAATAATGATACCTAAATTCAAAATTAGCTAGACCAAATTGCACTGTAACAGTTCTACAGCCCTACCTTTCTTTCAGAGTATGTGATATGAACCATGACATTACAATCTTATAGCTGTAGCAAGAATGAGTTATGTTTGTACTATTTCCCATTCTCATTATATTTTTTGTCACAAAATGAATTAATGTTGTGCCATTTTCTATTCTCATTACAATCTTTTTCTTATGAATGGGGTATCAGAATTTTAATGCCTTTTGTAATCTGTGAGTTATAGTGGGATGAGATAGTAGTGTGACCTTGTTTAATATTTTGCATTTTGACTGGTTGGCCATTACTGTAAGACATCCAAGGGGTGAGGTTAAATGATCAGCTAATCAAGTTGTTTTGACAATATTTGATCTGCATGGTTTCGGTGAACTGAAGAACAAGTCCAAAAGATGAATGTCTTACAGCTCTTTAGAAGGGGGGTGTAAAGTCTTTCCTGAGCAATGGAAAATGAATTTTCTCTAGTCCAATAGTAATTGGCAAGACCCAGTTTTAGATCAAAGAAAATTCAGCTTCATATTCTTTAACCAGAAAAGCCAAACAAACAAGTCATCTATAGTATGATATCCAAAAAGATGAAAGCAGAACATACAAGTTGGAATGCTTCAAACTGGCTAAGAATGGAGATAGCTTCCATATCATCTGCTCAGCACAGAGAAATTGCAAAGGCCTTTCATAATGCTATTGTTCCACTTTCAACATTCTATGGAATCCTGAGGTTCACAGTTTAAGGAGGGGCATTTAGAATTCTTAGTCAGAGAGCTTTTTGGCCTCAAAGATCCAACACCATGATTTTCATTATCATGTTGGTTCCATTATGGAAAAGCACACAAGGCCTGCCATTTTACACAATACCTTCTTCCATTCAATCCCTGTGTCAAGAAACTCTCCCTGCTGAGCCACAGCCAGCAAGGGAGGAGGGAGGTCAGGAATACCTTCAGGGAGAGTCTGAATATACCAAACACCAGGAAAACACAAGCCAAGCCATGTCAAGGTCCAGTCCAAAGGTTCAGGAGGCAGAGATCTGTCCAGAGGGTTTCAGGGAGCAGGAGACACAAAGGTTGTGAAAGCCTGCTAGTAGTTTGCTACAAGAAGAGTAGCCATGCTGGCAGGCTTAAATAGCCACTGTGAACAGGTGCTGCTTGTTATTGTTTCTTCAACCTAGTCCATGCAGCTCCCCTCTGAGCAGCCTTTTTCATGATTGAGGACTATGAGGCACAGGTGGCTGCCACTCCTTTGCATTACTGCTGGTTCCCTCTTGGTCATGAGCTGGCTGGGACAACTCTGGCCATTTCCGCACGAGCCTGTTCTAGCGCGACGATTCCACTTTCAACCTCCTCTGGAATCCTGGGGTTTGCAGTTTCGGGAGGGGCCGGCTGGCCCCTACCGAAACTGCAAACCCCAGGATTCCAGAGGAGGTTGAAAGTGGAATCGTCGCGCTAGACAGGCTCGTACGGAAATGGCCTCTGTCTCTGTTTGACCTTCCAGTCCGGGGGATGTTTGCAAGTTGACTTGCTCACTCACTGGCCCAGTCCTTGGCACAGTCAGTTGCTCCTCGATCTCAGAGACATCATCTATCCCACTCACTGGCTCGGTCCCAGGCACAATCAGTTGCTCCATAATCACAGCAGCAGCATCTATCACACCCTGTATGATTGACAGGAGACACATACAAGCTGTTTATTTCACTAAATAATCTTTAGAGTTGTGCCCATGTAATTTATTTATTTATTTTATCCCAATTATGAAGTAGTTTAATAAGGCAACAGCCCACTCACAGTTTTATAAAATAAATTCTATGAAATGTAAAATCATTCCTTCCCCTCAGCATAGAGCAGAATGTAAGGGCAACTAAAGATAATTACTGTACTTTCATATTAGTTAACCCTTGTGCCATTTCAAGTCATCCATCTAATCTGAGTCTTGGAGCTGAAGTACAAATGAAAGTATGTCTATATATTCTCTCTTTTTTTGCAAAAAAAAAAAAAAAAAGGAAACATTTTACTAAGTAATAATCAATCAAGTATTTGCTGCACATGCCACATGTTAAGAATAGCTCTGGAAGAAAGCTCACTCCCTGGTTACTGCAGTGGTGCTAATGACTGACAAGGAAATTGGCATATGCCAGTCAATAGTATTTTGGGATAATACTATTCAGTTCGGTCTTTTAAATAGAACAAATGTAATTTTTACTTGGGCTCTGAGATAAGTACGCACAACAAATAATGTTTCACTTAGTTGCTAGTGAAACCCATAACTAAGGTAAAGCAATCAGAGCACTATTTTAAAAATAATTTCCTTTGCATTTCCGAGTAAATTCCAGCTAAACCACGGTGTTTAGCATGGGAGACACAGCTTTCTTTCCCAGACATTCTCGGCACTTGTATGGTAATTGAGATACACTAGCATGGATCATGAATATTTAAAGAACACCGTACAGAACTGCACATAGATAAAAATTCTTAAATGAAAACTTTTCAATACTGAGAATAAGAGTAGAAACACAATGAGATGAAGACACATAGGTATAATGTGTATTGAGTCTAGGTATGATGCATGTTTATAGGAAAATGATCTTTCTAGCTCTCTTTTTAAATTTTATTTGTTTGTTTGTTTGCTTGTTTATGTAAGTGGGGCCATTTTTCCAACCTGTGCCCCAATGGCAGGCTACACTGACATATTTTGGAGAACCCTAAGCAATGCAATGTCATTTCTGGTAGTCATTTTGGCTGATTTTAGGTACATTTTAAAAGATTGTGTGTGTGTGTGTGTGTGTGTGTGTGAGTTTGGGTGAGGCTTGGAGGCTTTGGAGGGTCATGGGAAGAAAACCATTGTGTTGTGGGCACATTTTGGGTGATGTGGGAGCAAAAAATCTGTCTGATTTTTTTAAAAAATAGTGTGGGAGCTTTGGGGGGACTTCTGTGGCTCTTCAGTGGCTTCATTTAGTGGTTCCAAGGACCACATATGCCCATCTCTGCTCTAATGAGTTTGAGGTAATCTATAATCTGGAAAGACAGGTCAAGTTGAAAGTCAATGATCACCCAGTGAATTTCATGGCTCAGAGATGACTTGAACCTGGATTTCCCAAGTCCCAGTCCAACATTCTAACCACTACTCCACATTGATTCAGTATATTGCATATAGGACTAATTGAAATAAAAGTTTTCACAACATGAATACTTTGGGAACATATAGGAGGCATGTCTGGGTGAGAATGTATATCTCTAGCCAAAGCAATAGGGATAACTTCTGCAATTAAAGAGAATACCACGACCCCCATAAATCTGCAAGAGTTTGTACGGGGTAGTGCAAGTGTGACAGGGCTATAATCACATCAGTTGCCACAGAAGTTTTAAAATGTTGTCATCTAAACTTGACTGTAAGATTAATCCTATTCAGAACCTTCAAACGGATAGACTACAAACATCTCTTTCTGTAGCATAGTAGCACCATATGGAAGACTGGCTAAATGGTGTGTCCAATTGAGATCACTCCACCAGAAGAATCTCATTGACCCATCAGAGGCTCCTTGGAGTGGGACAAGGAGGGAAGCAATTTTTAGTGGTTTCCTTTCTTCCACGTTCATTCCTCTCACATTTTTCAGTAGGGTCTGCTTTTTAGCAGGGAGAAGGAAGGAATCCTCAGTATCATTGGCAGAGGCACACTTTTTTCTACGCCACATGATAGAGATACACTCTGCCCAACACTTTGCTGAATGAAAGAGCATTCTGACAGTGAATCAGCACCAACAAGATACTACCCTAAGAATCCAAACTTGGACTTCTCTGCTTCAGATCTGAGCAAAGCTATAAGCAGGCTATTCTTGTCTCACAGATCTTCCAGACTGGTCTAAGAAGTGTTGACTTCTCACAATATAGGTCTTTGGGTTTGTTGTGTTTACCTGTTGGTTGTTGTTTCTGTATCCTCTTATTCCATTCTTTTTAAAAGGGACGTTAGTAGTGATCTGCAGTTGAACTCCTTCAAAGTTTTTTTTTTAAAATGGAGCGCATGGTTCATTAAGGTGATCCTGTGGTATGAAGGGCAAATTTTCTCCCCCCTCTCTTTTTTTAAACACTTATAGTGCTGTAGTGGAAAAGTGTCCTTTCATCGATTCACTGATGCACTATAACTCTTAAAAAAAAAAAAAGCTCTTGTAACTGAGGAGAAAACCTGTTCAACAGTGGAATAAAATGTTACTGCTGGTTGCTGGAATTGCCAGAACAGAGTCTAGGACAACAGAAACATTGTTTGCATATTAACAAAAACACCAGACACACTGAGAACTACAGCAACAGCCTCATAGGGAGGATCCCTCAACCTTAGTAACATACACTGCAATTCAGTATTAACAACAGTGGCTTATCAGCTAGTGTTGCCCTCAGCATTAGTGATATAATGCACATCAGTATAATGCTTGGAATGTGCAATATACACTCGGTAGAGTGTACTGAAGTGAAGTGTACTGAAGTGATACAGAACAGATTTTCCAAATAAGATGCTCAACAGAAAATTTGGCAGGGAGTATAATCCACAGGGGCCTAAATACCCTAAAGGCACCAGAGCAGCCCCAGTTAGAACTTGGATAGAAGGCCACCAACGAATACCAGATGCTCTAGGCTGTATTTCAGAGGAAGAAATTGGTAAACCACCTCTGAGTATTCCTTGCCTAAGAAAACTCTGAAATCCATGAGGTCATCATAAGTTAACAGGTCACTTGAAGGCACACAGCTACATGCAGATAAGTGCATGCATGTGCACACACACACACACATCCTTCAAAGAAAGATTCAAAAGAAACAGAAGACTTTTCTAAGCCACCTCAAGTGCCAGAATTAAGCCTACTAGAAGCTTAAGTCAGCACAAGGAGACAAAGTTTCCCAAGAATATCTGTATGGGGAAGTCTCTGTCTCCTCGTATTTTTACAAAAGAGGGATACGGGGAAAGGGAACAGGGAATAGCCATTAGAATTATACAGAGTAGGAGGAAATATACAGTGGAGTGCCAGGCATGGTAGTGAATAAAGGAACAGTGGGTACAATCATTCTTGTCCATTGCATGCCACAGCATGAATTCAAAGCAGCCCCTCTGGCTTACCAGGAATCCAGCAGGGAAATGAATGGAACAGTGACCAGGTTAAAAATATTGGTAGAAGACATGGAACAAATCATAGTATCAGCAAGGGCCATCTAGTCCAGCCCTCTGCCATGCAGGAATACACAACTAACACATACTGAGAGATGAACTCCAACTGTTGCTTTAAAACCTCCAAAGAAAGAGAGTCCACTTCTTTCTCAGCAGCCTATTCTGTTCTGAAATTGCTCTTACAGTCAAGAAGTTCTTTCTAATGTTTACACGGAATTTCTTCTCTTGCCATCTGAATCTACTGGTTTATGTCAAAGTTCCCAAACACCAGAAAACAACTTTATTCCATCTTCTACATGCTGTCTTCAGATGTTTAATGATGACTAACAAACTGAATATGGAATAACAAGCAAGACAGAAGTACTCCCAGGCCATCCAGAGGCACATCAAGAAATAGAGATTCAGCTTATACTAGGTGGAGCTACATTCCCCTGGAAGACATAGGTTCACAATTTGGATGTACTCCTGGATTCAACCCTGGATTGTAAATTTACATGATGAAGACTACAGCACTGCTGTATTGTTATTGGAGATATCATATATGGAGTGCCATACCACAATGACATATGCCATGGATTGCAGATTCATAGTTGTAGTGAACTGTATGTGAAGTTGTCAAAATGCTGTTAACTAGGGCTAGAATTACACAACTCACTTGTTAAAGGAGGTCCATTGATTATGAATTGGTTTAGATCCAGGACCAATTTGAAGTGTTGTTTATAATCTGGACCCAGAATATCTGAAAGACTATATTTTCACATACTACCATGACTTGGCTTTGAGATCAACAAAAGAAGTTCTCCCGTTAGTCCTGCCATCTTGAGAGAAAAAATTGAGGAAGAAGCCAAAGATGGCCTTCTTGGTGTCCGCTCCCAGATTGTAGAAGCCTCTTCTGAGAGAAGGTAGGCTGCTTTCTTTTACTTTTACTATCGCCCTGCTGCCGGTAGGCAAGTCTTAACTGTTGTGAATAAAAATTTTACATGGATATACTGGATCTTTTAAAATTTTCATTTTATGTATTGTTGGGAGGAGGTTTACAGCTACTTAAACTTACCTTGTTCTTTAATAGTAGGGCCAGTCTGACTGAATTCTAACATTTTAAATTAAATGTGTACAATACAGTGTGTTTCTGCTGTGACTTTTTTTTTTTTTTAATTATGTTGGAATTCACGTTGAATCCAAGATGTGGAAGAAAGGTGAGATATGAATGAGATAAATAAATAAGTAATAAATTCCTTTGATTCCTAACCAGGTCAGTATGTGGGGCAATATGGAAAACATGGTCCAGAGTAGGTCATTGTTCTGAAATATCATCACTACCACCACAACTGCAAAAAGAATCAAAACTGCTACTCCTGCAGCCACATAAGGGTGGTGCTCACCTTGACGGTACAAATGACTGCCTTTTGAGCAAGAACATTACTGTGATAGAACTCTGATACTTTTGGAATCCCCACCCCCAATTTATTTATTATTAAGAGTCCAACTGCGGTTTCTATTGATAGCTTAATTTGCCTTTATGTTTTAATTGCTTCTGCGCTGAATATAAATTTATTGGTTTTGTTTTCAATGTTTTATTGATTGATAGACTGGATTTGTTAATTACTATAATCTGCCTTGTGAGAATTTTATCTCCAAATGTATGCTATACATACTCTAAATAAATACAGAAATAAATTTAATTTGTTTATCTTTAGAACAGAAAGCCAGTGTGATGTAGGATCCCTGCTTGGCCACTGGGTGGCCTTGTGCAAGTCACATTCTCTCAACCTCAGAGGAAGGCAATGCTGAACAAATCTTGCCAAGCAAACCCCATGACAGGTTTGCCTTAGAGTCATCATAAGTTGTACACAACTTGAAGACACACAGCAAACCTCTAGAATAAGCTTGCACAAACTGTGATTCAACAAGCCCAATATATTGTCACCTTTATATCCTGCCTTTCCTCCAAGAAGTGCTTATTCCTGTTCCCTATTTTTTATCCTCACAACAACCCTGTGAGGCAGCTTAGGCTGAGACATAGAGACTGACCACCTGTCATCTAGTGAGCTTTATGGACAAGAATGGATTTGAACCTTTCCAAGCCCTAGTCTTAATACTGTAACATTGTTAAGCTTCATATATATCTGGAACTCCAGATATAATCCACCAAACAGGAACTATGGCCTACCATATACCTCCAGCAAGTCTTTATAACATTGGTTGCAGTTCTGTGGTTGGTAGATTAGGACAGTGTCCTCCTGCTTCACTCCTTACCAATCACATCACCTTCTTCCACCTTCTGTTGCCATCCTATTGAGAGTTGATGCCTTCCAATGGCTTCCAATGGTGACTTCTTAGATGTAACACAAGAAGGTATTCAGTATCTCCATATGCAACATTTTCCCCTAGCTGTGTAGTGGCAGCAGTATGGCGCCCTGGTTCAGACACAAAAGGCCACTATTGAACCACAGGGGTGCAGCCAAGTGTCCTCCAGCTCCTGGTGCACAGCCAGGGAAGAGGGACAGCCTTGACCCTCCTGGACTTCTAACTTTATGCCTCACCTCCACAAAAGCTGTATCAACAATAAAATGTAGACTGCATGCTAGAGCTGTAACTTTACACACAGCAGTTCCACATACAGTCCAGAATGTAACTAACTCAAGCAGTTTCTCTCTTGCCTTTTGCCAGAAATTTGAAATCTAGTATGCACTCATCAACATCAAGGAAAATGTGTTCTGGGTGTGGGCAGGCAACCTAACACTGTGCTACAAAAGCAGCAGCACTTGAAGTGGGGAAGCAGAAGAAGAATATGCTCATTCAGTTCAAACTGTGGGGTATGAATGTTGGGGAGGGGTATTTAGGTTAGCATAGTGTTATTTTGCATTCTGGAACTTGGCCAGACCTGACACGCTCAATCAAGAAATGGGCAATCATCTCTGTTGATCTTCTACATGGAACAGTACAAAGTGCAAAGCTCATTTTCAATGCTCCTGTGAACTGCATTTTTGCTACCTATGGTCTTCCCCTCTCCTCCCCCCTTTGTAAGGCTTCTGGAAAATTCTCTATAACTGCTTTTAAGACATTTTCCCTAGTGCGGATACCTTTTATAAAAAAAAAAAAATTAAGTACATGTTCTGAACAGCTCTGACAGCCTCTTCAGCAAAGAGCTCAGATTGTCAGCCATTGATGCAAAAACCCTGAATGTGCTTTGACACCCCGGAATAAGCTTCTGGCAATGTTATGTCTTTCTTTTTTAGATGTTTGGATAAATCACACAGCTCGGGGAAAAAAACCCTGCATCATACATTATGCCTAAGTTATAAACAAATGCTGCTGAGGTAAGGATATTTCTCCAGTCCACTGTACTGATGCTCGCTACTTTTGAATGTCTGGATGTCACTTGAATACATCAGTGAAATGCTTGCTCGGGGCTTGGATATGCATTCCAAATGGAGTGCTGATGTTCTTCATTGAGAATCAGCATAACATAAACAACACTGTACTTCCCAGATGAGTTCTTGGAACATCTTAGTTTTTGTTCACAGTTGGAATGGCAGTCTTTTGATGCCCATTAAGAGCAACTGCAAAAGAAAAGAAAAGAAATCCAGACTTTTACCTTACAGAGGTAGAATGGGAAGCAAATAGACTCCAGAGTCACTAATTGGGCCTGTAGACAGTATTTGAGGCCTCATCCTACATTGAAACAGGAAAAAAAAAGCTACTCCAAAAGTGACCAGAAGTAACGTTCAGTTGTCAAAATGTCACTTCTGGTTGCTGCCAGACGTGCCACTATGACCTGCAAAGGGTGAAGAGATGGCCCTCTAACCCTTGGAGTCTTCCCACCCCGCCACCAAAAAAACAGAATTTGATCTTTGTGTGAAAACTAAGAATATATACATGCATTTGTTGCCGGGAGAACTGCAGTTTCAACTGATGAGTGGTGTGTGTGTGCGCGCACACCATGTGGCTTCACTATGTTCATATCATGTTGCACATTATGTGTTTAATAGAGTTGATGCATTCATTCATTTTCAAGTACTGAGTAAGTGGTTTTTAATTTCCTTTTTATCTCACTGTACATGACTTATATAGAGATACCATCATCAAGTGATGAAAACAGAAGGGTGAAGCAGTTTCCACCACAACGAGCAACTTCCCCTGTAGTACCTGTTTGTCTTGAATCTGAATGGTGGTACAGTGATGAATTTTGAGGTGCAGGTTCTCCTTGTTATATTTTTCATTGACAGTCACTGGAAAAAGACTCCAAAAATTCAGGCAGTTGTGATGGTCTGTATCCAGGAAGCCAGTTCCAGAAATTTTCATCACTACCCAAAACAGGTCTTTTGTAAAGCCACTGGCACTGAATGACCAACTCAGAAACAAGACTCCCCAAACCTTTGTCTCAGGTAAACTAAATTTCTCCCCAGCCACTGGACAGAGTGTAGATAGGCTCAGAGTGGACAGGGAAGTTAGAGGGAGTTGGAAGATGACATCTGAATCCCTATGAAGCAAAAAGATTCAGCACTTTGACCCTCTGAGTCTTGGCTTCACCACTGAATGTGAACCTAAAGCAAAGAACCTTCTTAGAAAGGTTCTAAGCTGCAGAGGACATTGGCATAAGTGAGTGATTTACTCATCTTATCATTGAAGATCATCCAGTATGAAGAAAACTGACTTATATGAGGGTCCAACTGTCTGTATCTAGCTCAGTATTGTCTGCTCTGACAAGCAGCCTCTCTCCAAAGTGTCCAGTAGGAAGTCAGTTTAAATCACAGGGCTATTCAAACCTTAGAATAATTTCTTCCCCAGAAGAATGTTTCAAAAACATAGCCACTAAGTGCAGCATGAAAACTCTGGAGCAAAGTGAAACAAAGGCCTTTTCCTCACAGAGGAATTAAAATGGTGCAGTGCGTTCTCTACGGAGGTCATCTGCCCCTTGGAGTGGACTAGGTTCGGACTACTTACTGTTACCCTGAAGATTGGGGGTCCCGCGAGGGGCGCCCGGCTTTGCCAATTGAAATACCAAGATGGGGAAATTAAACTCAGAGCACTGGTTTTGCTAACGAGAGGCAGGGTAACGTAGCGAAATCTTTCACCCTATGTATACAGCGTCAGGTTAGAGAGTGGCTAGACAAGGATTTAAAATAATGAACAATCCTTTATTAAACAGGAACACACAGAAGACAAACACAAACTAACTAACTGGAAAAGAAAGAAAGTTGCAATGGAAGGCAGTACGACCTGTTCCGTAGTCCTGGGGAGAAGTTGGAGATTCAGGGAAGAAAGCTCAGCGTGGGGGCGCTGAGGGGAGTCCTTTAAACACACCAGCGGCAGGGCAGGATGGCAGTCAAAGGTGATCCGAGGATCGGTTAAAAGTGAGGGGTTTTTATAGGGAAGATCGTGCCTTTCGCCTATGGCAATCCCAAAGAGAACAAAAGAGGTTTCGGTGCTGGACAAGGGATCTGGTGAGGTCATCGTTAACATGATGGGATTTGCATGTAAAACAATACCTTTGGCTGAGACGTTGATGGCCCAACATAAAAGTGTAACTTGACTGAAAGCCGTGTGGCTATTGAGGAGTTTGTGGCGGGAAGTTCCCTAAAGCTTCAGGTGAAGTTTGAGTTGCTGGCTTCAATGGAGAATGGAATGCAAACCATTAACGGCCGCACTCCATCCGTGCTTGTCCGGAGAACTTGCAGACACGTGAGATGAGGTCACTGCGAGCCAGTCCAGCTAAGGCCAAATTAAATGATATCAAAAAGGATATCTGGGGGTCCTCACCAAGGGTGCCATAGCAGAAATAACATTACCAGAGATTCGCACCTCAGTCCACTCCGAAACACCCCCAACTGGTCATCCAGAGCACTTTTTAAAGACCGGAAAAAAGAGGTTTCTCTTTTTCCTGAGCGCGCCATTGCGTGCCTGCTCCCTTGTGCAGATTTTCAGGCTCGCACCAATGTGAGCCTGCGATCTGTGGAGGGCAGGCTTTAGGCATGGCAAGCTTCGCAGTTGGTCAGGACCCACAACCAACTGGAAGCTGCCATTTTGGGAGCCGGAGCAGTGCGGATCTAAGACCTCGCACTGCTCCAAGTCACCCTGAACCAGGACAAGGAGCCAGAAGATCCAGTGAGTAACGGCAGGAAGCGATTCTCTCACCTGGTGCGGAAATGACCAAAGTCATAAGGACTGAGAATGACTTTGGTGACTTTAGATAGGTAAGCAGAAATAGACTGCTAAAAATAAAATCACTGGGGCCTAGACTGGAAGTATTACAAATAGACTGCAAATCATTTGGAAACATAATATTCCTGCTCTCCACATCACCACCGCTACCACTGTCATCAACACCATCGTAATCATCTGTCAAACAACAGTAGAGTTCCCATTATGTATATCATCTTGGAAATCATGTTGCCTGATATGGCTTTGGGCTCCACACTGACCTCACCTGCCCCCTGCATTTTTTTCAGCCAACCCCATTTGGGGCTAGAAAAGAAAAAAACTTTAAAATGCTTCAGACTACTTAATTATGTTATTTCATATTTGTACAATTCCTCCACTATGATATTGGAAGGAAGTCAGTCCTTATCTTAGAATCCCCAAAAGTTGACCACAAGAGACTTTACATCACTTCCAGTTTCCAAAATGGTGGTTGTAATGGCACAGCTGCAATCTTCTGGGCTCCAGAGTATGGCCACTTCTGAGACCTATGAAGAAACTTATCCACTATAATAAACTCAGCCACAGTTGGCATCCAAAGTAGAACCAATAATGACAGTCTCCTCTTGGTAATAGGAATTGAACTTGAAGTTTTTTAAATGCAAATTTGTGCTGTGCTCTTCAACTCTGGTCTCCAGACTGATGTACTGTAGACCACACTCAGTGTTTGCAATTAGGTGTAAATGATAAATACATAGCTCAGCATGCATGGGCACAAATGCTCCAGTCTATACTTGTTTTGCAAGCCTGATTTCTGTACTCAAGACTGAGAGCAATCTGCTGGGGTAAAAAGCTATTGAAAGTATATAGAACCATTTGCTTAAATGATAAAGCTGGCTTCATTAGGATCCAAAAGTAAAATGTGGCAGGGGAAGAGAGAAAGGATAATGTGTTTGATTAGATATTTACCTTTAGTTATCCTTCATTTATACTTAGATGGGATATAATACCCAGAGGAATGTGACCTCTGTGTTGTTTCTGCATTGAAAAGGGTCAGTTTTATCTTCTGCCCCACTTGAAACCACCTTCAGGCCTGAGACTAAACTTCAAGGCTTGTACTCCTCAGAAGCCTGACATGGAGCTTGTCTCTTTGTGGCCTAGTTACTCATTGCCACCAAATAATTCACTGTGGTGTTATTTAAATTAATCAATCCATTTAAAAGTCAGGATAATGCACATTCCATGTCATCTGGGTATGCAGACTAAATTCAGGTGGTTAGGTTTCACCAGTGATGTACTGAAGTATTTTCCTCCAAGTCTGAAATCAAGTCTCAAGTCCCTGCCTTCAAGTCTCAAGTCAAGTCCTTGCAAGATACTTTCAAGTCAAGTCTGAAGTCAAATCTGGGAGCCAACTTCAGCAGGAAAAAAAGGAGGTGGTGGTGGGTTGTGTGTGAGTTTAAGTTGTAAGCAAGCAGGATTGGAAAGAAACCTTCAGTCATCCAAGAACCAGCAGCTCCTCTGGAAGGAAACTGCTCCCCACTCTGCCATGGCTGGAAACAGTGCCCTGCCTATCCCAGTTACTCAGGATTGGAAGGAAGCATTTAGCCATTGAAGAACAGGCAGTCATACAACCAACCTGACCCTTTCCTCTCCCCTGGCCCACTGTCTCCCCACCATCTGCCCCCTGCTGTTATCTGGCTGTCCTGGATCGGACCTTCCAGGTCCTCCCCCTACCCCAATGCTGAGACCATTCCACACCCACACTCATTAAAAAAAAAGCTGAGCACCCATATTTTCCCCATCTTCAATCTTCTTGCACTTTTGCTTTTCTATAAATGGCTTCTCAAAAAAGCATGGGAAAAAAAGTTAGAGACAGGGATAAGGAGGATGTGCAACTCTCATTGAGTCATCAACATAATGTTTTCTGACTGCTGATTGAGAAAAGGCTGGGGAAGGTGGGACTACCAAGGGCAGCAAGTCAGTCACTAAAAATAGGTGAGTCACAAATTGAACCAAGTCAGCCCACAATTTGTTGCTGAGTTGAGTCCAAGTCGAGTCACTGAAGTGACTTGAGTCCAACTCAAGTTTAAGTCAATTGACTCAAGTCTACATCACTAAGTTTCATAGTTTTGGAGTTTCATAGTTCCACACACACACACACACACACACACACACACACTCGCATTATTATAGACAAGCAACAATAGTACAAAAGCAAAGGAAGCTTTAACCCCAAATCTCAGTCGACAGTTCAGGTTTCATCACTTCCAAGGTGCAATTACTACAAACGTCCCATTTAGCTTGATTTTGGCATGAATTCCAAACTAATAGTAGTAGTCTTGGAAAGATGTGTCTGTTAATTCATATACATATTCCATTCTGATATATATATATATCCCCTTCTGATGCATATAGATATTGTCCCTGGTCAGTGATCTCAGCAAAGGTGGTAGAAGTGAGAGGCTGACCCTGTACTACCCAGATCTAACCCTGCTTAGCTTCCAAGATCTGATGGGATCTGGTGCATTTAGGATAATAAGGCAGCCATCACTACATCTTGTGGCAGTGAATTCTACAGTTTAATTATGCACTGTGCAATGAAGTGGTTCCTTTAATTTGTTCTAAAAGCCTTACCGTTCTGCTTTAGCGGATACTTCAGCATTCTATTATGATGAGAGATAAAGAAAAGCTTCCTATCCACTTTCTCTAACTATACTCTTAATGCATCTCAACGTATCTGAGGTTGGTGACCAGCACTTTGTACCCCAGTATGTCAAAGACCAGTACCATATTGTGCTCAGTGACTAGAATTCTTTATTTCTTTCCCAGAAACTTGCCAAGGATGAGCAGGTGGTGGCTCATGGTTCAAGGACCACCACTTTGAGCAGCATTGCTATAAACTAATGCCACGTTACACTCCCTTTAGCCCAGGGGTAGAAATCACACTGCCCTCCAAATGCTGAACTGCAGCTCCCAACATTCTTCCTCAATAGCTGGAGGGCCTCCTCATTTGCAACCCTGTCATACACCTTCATGGTTTCAGTATGTTATTATATTCATCAATGTAACTTTCTGAATTCCAACCCAGAGAGATCTCTGTCCTTCAGAAAGCAACAAGCTCCCCTTCTGAGCTATTAGCCACCAAGCTCTGTCTGAAGAAAGTACACACAGAAATTTTTGATGGAAACATTATAAGCTCTTCTGTCATAACCTCTGTTCATTAAGGATGCAAGCCTTGTGCCAAGAACAACTTGGGAAGGCAGAGGGTTTTCTTCTCCCTCCTGATATCATAACAACTATAGAGAAGAGGGCTTTTCTCTCCCATAGAAAATATTGGTTTAAAAACAGGTTTTGATTTAATATTTGAAGATGGAGTTAACCTCCTGCTGTGCTTTAAGCATTTGAAAACCTGCTGCAAAGTCGCATTTCAAAGGCAGCCTTATATTCAATTCCATTTGCAATATTCATATCTAATTGTTGTAAGGCCCATTGTTCTATTAATAAGTGCCAGGATAACAATGTCATTGTTTTTTCTTTTTCTTTCTTTGACTTTTTTGAGCGCATTTTTATGCCCTAAGTTTTTTTTTTTTAAAGGACATCATAGTTACAAAGGCTTGTTTCAAAGAAAAGAGAGAAAATTACATATACAGTTGTTAAACTCCTGCAGCTTTTGAGAAATCCATGTGATTATCATGAACATCCACACAATTGATCTCAGTGTTATTCCACAATGACATTTTGAGTGTAAATATGTTCTTATTTTCAAATTCTGTGGTTAAGTTGTCTGACTCTGGGCTTTGTATCAGAGGAGAACTGTAGCTGTTTAAATGAGGAAATAAAATATGCCTCCTTCCTGGAGGATCTTGAAGGTTTTCCCTCTTCCTTTCTGCTCCAACAGAGGTAATGCAATGAAGTATTTCACATGACTTCAGCTGTGTTGTTGAATGATTTAAAATCATTTTCTCACTGCAACTCTCCTGCTCTGCATTTTTATGTTTAGTGATTGTGTTTAGCAATATTGCTGAAAATATCTGGAGAGCAGTCATATGGAAAAGATACTGGCTACTTTCCGTTGTTGGATTGCTTTTATCTAGCATAAAACTATTAGGCATACAGTCATTATGAATCATTAATAGCATGACAGCAAAGTTGACTGCAGTGGGAAATATCAAGTTAGTTTTATTATTCATTAATATATTCTGGTAGGAGCTAACTTTCCAGAGAAAGAATAGACATCAGAATTATAATATTTCACCATTATGAATGTGAAAGTGTCGTTATGTTTTATCAGCACTTTTGCTGTTGTTGGTTTGCAAAACTTTTATTGAATTTCTGCTGCTGTTCTTAGACATTGCCTTCAGTATATTTGCTGATTATGTTTCCCCTACTGGAAAAAAAAAGGTAGTTCATTCATTTCGCAGATTTGCTCAGATAAGAATGGTTGAACAGAGTAACAATCAAAAATAAGCGACAAGAAGGATGGTTTCACTTCTGGTTTTGGATCTAAGCTTGCCCCCTTGCATTGAGGTTTCAGATTTCAGAAATGTGTGAAATCACTCTTCCACAATGCCACTTCTCAGACGATAACATGAGCATGTGGGTATACAATTTGCCTCCCATGCATAAACAAAACGCGAATAGCATCTGTCAATAAGCAGACAACAGGACAGGGGGTATTGTCCCTGCCCTGAGCACCAATACATTTGTCTTCCAAATACTAGTTACCACCTTGTTGCATCTTGCCTTTTTTGTTTCATACACATGATGTAGATATTAGCTGGTCAGATGCTCTATAGGGCTTCCCAGATGGCAGATAGCTGATGCTTTTGTTTATTGTGTGGCTGGCATTTTGCACCAAGGTTCAGGGGGCATGAACCTTGATCTCCTCACAAACGTCCTATAGTAGTTGTGAAGCTGGAAAGTCCCCATGTGCTGCTGGGACGTATTCCAGCCTGTTATGAATTTGAGCTGTTAATTCATCTTCGCTGCCACCACCCACTGAATTATGAATTATCTGGACACTTGGACAGTACAGTGGGACCCTGTCCAACCATGTACATCCCTAAGCTTAAGGATCTTCCTTTCCCCCCAGTCTACCTAGCTTGGCATGGGAAGGAGAGAACAGGGTCTTTTACAGAAAGTATTTATTAAAGATATGCAAATAAACAAGGCAAATTACCACACATGGGAAGCCCCCTCCTCCCAGGCACGCTTAGTTACAAGTAGTTACAAAAGAACAGATATAAAAGCACAGATACATTCTTTAGATCAGCCAGCCTCCAAAATAACAGAAAAATCCCTAACGCGACTAACTACTTTAGTCTAGTACTCACAGATGGTCCTCAGGCTTAGATGTTCTAAAGGAAGAGGCCAGGAGGCGAGGCCTATGGCCTGCAGCCTGCAGCCTGCTACTGGCTCAGACCCCCCTCCAGGAGGTTCCTGGGTTGTTCTTCTTTGTTATCCCTTTGTTCTCTCTCTCTCAGCCACATGGCCTCGCAAGAAGTTTTATAACTTCTCCTTGGAAGCATCTGGAAGCATCCTGAAGATGCTCACCTCTTTCCTTTTTGATTGGTCAGGTCTTACCCTGTGACCTATAATGGTGGCCCACATGACCTATGATGCTGACCCACATGACTAAAATGTAATCTAATCCCAACACCTTATTAATCCTTGGTTTACCTGAAGAGGGAAGTGTCCCCCTTTTATCTAAGTCTAGATAATGGGAAGCCCCATTATCACAGTAGTGGAACCTGACTCCAACAGCCTGAGGCCAACAGGAGAGAAGGACTTCATTAAGCCTGACACTGAAAGAACAGGGGAAAAGGAAGCTCAGGCTTCACTACAGCCTGTAGGTGGAGATAGGTTTTTGGCAAAGGTTGCCAGAAACTATGTCCTTCCTTCTGCTACCATTGCTAGGACTTTTAAAAAGGAGAATAGGCCTCTCACTCCATTCTCAGCTTGTCTTACTCAAGGGTAGAGTGGAAGAAAGCGTAGAGAGAGAAACGGAGAAAGAAGAGATGCCTGTATTTCAGTGGACTCCTTCATTGTTCCTGGCTTTGGAGCCAGACAAACAGACCTGTTACCCCCAAAAGTGGGGGAACTTTGAGATCCTCTGGCACTATCCATACCTCCATGAAAACTGGGCAATTAATTAGTTTTAATTAGGAGAGCTCCAAGAGATGGGGTAACCTAGCAAGATCTTTCCACCAATGTTTATGAAGTCCTTGCAGGAAAATCAGCCAGAGACTCAAAAGTAAGCTAAATAATGTTTATTGAGGAGACTTCAACCATGCATGCACACAAGATTCAAACAGTCATGCACTCACACAAGAGCTAGTGAGAGGAAAAGGAGGACAGCCTGATAGTGGAGTTTCAGGGTTTGAGTGATAATTACCAATCCAGAAGAGTAGTGAATAAACAGCAATGTGACTAAGACTGGCATCTAAGGGCAGTACAATTGATCTTCAAAGTGACATAGCGATGGTCAGCAAGCAAAAATACTGTGCCTGACTGCTAGAAACTGAAGGTTTTATACCCAATTTTTACCTTGAGAGCATGGATGTAAATGGCTGTCTGGCCAGGTGAACAATGGAGTTTGCAACAGATACAATAGGGTCCAAAATTAGCTGATGATCTTAGCATATAGGTGACAAAGAATTAACAGCTGGTTTGATAGCAAGAAAGAGGTACTGAAGGGAAGAGATGACAGGAATATACCAATCAACATTTCCGCGTGAACACTGGAGAGTCTTTAACTCAGTGTTGGCTAGCTGGAAGTTATTTGCACTTGAAACTTCTGGAAACTGTTCTACCTATGACTTGGCAGTGCCTGGGAGGGGTTTCTTGACCTGCTCATCTGGCCAACTTGCCTCTAATCCAGCATGGCCTTCAGCCACAGCAGTGATTGACTTATATATCAATTAAGCCATATCAAATATGGGGGGTGTACAGCTACTGTATCTATCAGAGCTGTACCTAACATTAAGCAAAGCAAGGAAGCTGCTTTAGGAAGAAAATGCTAAAAGGGACAGCAGTGAGGTCCTGCAGGGCAAAGCTATGGATGCTACTCAACCTGTCCTTTATCCTCTATGCTGCCTTGTTATTGTCAGTTCTCATGGTAACCACCACCCCATCATCAGTACAGAGTTCGTGTATCACAGGTCAACTTCTGCAGAATGGGGTTTATGTATGATATTTTATTCCTAGCCTCAGGCAGCAAAACATCTTGGGACAGCCTGCAGGCAAAGCAGCCACCATGGTTTCTGTACTGATTGTTCTAGGGATATCAGCAAAAACCACTTCCAAGGCTCAGAGGGAACCTGATGCTTGGTCTTTTCACCCTCAGTGGTACAAAAGAAAGGAGAACTTCTCTTTCAGGCAAATACTCTTTTCCTTCCACTCCCTGCTTCCACCTCCCCCCCCGCCAACCCTTTTAAGTTTTGTGTTTTGTTTTGTTTTTTGGTATACTTTAGTCTAGATCTGACCTACTCTAATTGCAGAGGATGTTGCTGGCTCTCCACACTGAGTTGGAAAGGGAAGTTTAAGCATAGAACTCAGAAAAATCCATGGCCCTACAGAAACTGCCATGGAGGGTTCAGAGGTGCACCATGTGATTGCTCTTAAGGAAGAAAAAAAACTAATTACATACTTCTCAATGAGGTCCATTTTCTTTCATTGGGAACAAAGCAACTATAAAACACTGGGACTTTAAAACAGATATTTAACTGAAATAAATAACTTGCTTTTTGACTGCTTGACTCCTCCTTGCGCAACATGTAATTTCCAGTCTAGTGAGAGAAGGCATTCTAATGAAGCTGCAGAAAGATGACATTTTCCTTACCTTGAAGACATGGACAATTATAACTCAGAAGCACAAACAACACTTTAAGCTGTAAGAGTGCAATTTATGCCCAAAGGAACATGCAAACCAAAATTCAATACTGGGAAAACAACACAGAAGCAGGGGGAAACTGAAGGCACTGGTAAACAGGAAGCAATATATTATTGTTTCAGCTATACATATTTTGGCCATTTCTGTCCTATACTGTTATAGTGCTATTATTCCACTTTCAACATCCTATGGAATCCCGGGGTTTGCAGTTTAGGGAGGAGTCTTTAGAATTCCCAGCCAGAGAGCTCTTTATAACTATGTAGGGCAGAAAGGCTTGCTTACAAGCTTAACTGATATAAGGTGAGGAAAGGGTAGGCCAGAGGCCACAAGCAGCATCAGTCATTCATTTTTTTTCTAAAAAATCCTTTTTTTTTTTCACTCAGTGGAGTGAAGTGAAGGCAGGGAATGGAGGTAGGCAGTTTTGCCACGGCTTTGGCTCATTGGCTGGCTTAGCTCCAAGAGAAGCCTTCATTTACTTATGTTTTGTTCTACTTTTTGGGTAAATAAAAGCCCCTTCTGCCTAAAAAATGTTGAGAGGGAGATCAAAAAGGAGCAAAATTGCAAAGTGTTTTGAGCTAAAAAAAAAAAAAAAGTTTTTTAAAAAAAATCTAGTGTGGGGACATGGCAAAGGTGTGGCCTCCCACGTTCCAGCAGAGGGCCAGTGTGGCTCCTAACCCCTAGCAACTATTCAACTCTTATTGTAGGTTTCTGAGGAAAAGAAGCGTCTTGAAGGATTTGGAGAAGCTATCAGAAGGGGCATAAGGCAGCATGCCCTCCAATTGTCCCAACTGGGGTGGGACAGTCCTGATTAATACTTCCTCGTCCCATATTTTCAGCTGCTTTTAAAATTTCCCAGCTTCCGTCTCCTCTTCCCACTTTTCCATTTTGTCACTGTGAACTGAGTTCAAAATGTAAGTATAGTATGAGGTATGTTAACTCAGTGGGAACAGGGAGGAGAGGAAAGATGGAATATTGCCCATCCCAGCCAGCCCCCTCTCCTAGATTTTTTTTGTTTTGTCTCTTTAATAACTTTTGCCTTCTTGACCACACTCTGATGTTGCTTGGCCACATGTGCCCCACGTTTCATCTGTGACGTGTTGTAGGATATGCGGCAGATGTATCAGAAGCTCAATGTTTTTTACTTATGCATGCAATAAGATAAATCTCAACATATCTAAGTCCTCTGTAAACATCAATATTTTTAAGATTATCTCCATGTGGTAGAACACAAATGAATAAATATTTCTTGCAATTGTCTTATAGGCTCAGTACATCATGGAGGCAGCTCCAAGAGGGAAGAAAAAGAATATATTATGGATAAAGAATTGAATAGTAAATGTGGACTACTTTTTCAACATACAGTCCTTCACCCACATTCACAGGTTTGACCTTTACAAATTTGATTATTCACGAAATGTGCACGTGCCTTTGCCTCATTCTCGTCCCATTTCCTTGTGTTTTGCTGGGGCAGAGAAGGAAGACAAACGGCCAGGCAAAAGGCAAGCTCTGGAGTTCCCCCTTCCATTCTCTTGCCTCTGGCTCTGGTGCAAAAGGCAAGAGAATGGGAGTGGGGAGCACTGGAAGGGAATGGGAGTGGGACCATGGGAGGCAGTAATTTGTAGTTTTTCTACTTTTGCAAGGGTTCTGTGGCCTGAATCCTCATAAAAGTAGAGGTGCCACTCTGTATGATAACAGCAGCAAGAATGTTGTTTGCTCAAACTTGGAAATGGACTGAAGTATTGACCAGGGAAGAATGGATTGTTACATTTGTTCAGTTAGCCCCAGTTGCCAAACTAACATAGCCAACTGAAGGTGTTTGTTTGTTTGTTTGTTTGTTTTTTGGGGGGAAGGATTGGAAACTGTTTATGGACTTTTTGAGCAACATGAAATCTAACTATGCAATAATCTGTGTCTATGATTACTAGAAATTCTAGTGGATCTGTAATGGTAGAACTTTTTTTTTATTTTTCTTTCATTACAATTTGGCTTGGGGAGTAAGAGATCTGTGCTTCATTCAGTAAGTTAGCATTGACTGTTTTAATTAGTGTACAGTGTTTTACTTTAGTGTTTTAGAATTGTGTTTTAGTTTTAGTTTAATTTTAGTGGGGGTTGTGAAGCAGATTGTTCTTAAAATTAATAAATAAATATTTAAAAAAAAAAAAGAAAGGAGAAAGAGAAGACTCTTCTGAGGAAGTGTGAGATTTCCGGAGAGTTTTGAGTGGAGTTGAAGCAGAAGTCGCTGAAAGAATGCATTGTGACATAAGAGCAAGGTGGGGCAGGTCTGTGAAGATTCAGGCAAGGAGCTTCTGCTGGATCTATGAGTAAAGATCATGATGGTGATGGTGATGATAATGATCATGATGGTGACAATGACAACAATGATGATGATGACAGAAAGAGCATGTCGGGAGCTCCATTGGAATGAGGTGTTGCCTTATAAAGGGCCTTTCTACACTACACTGTTACAGCGCTATTATTCCACTTTCAGCATCCTATGGAATCCTGGGGTTTGCAGTTTAGGGAGGGGCATTTAGAATTCTCAGCTAGAGAAGTCTTTGGCCTCAATAAACTACAAACCCTAGAATTCCACCAGATGTTGAAAGTGGAATAATAGCACTATAACAGCATAGTGCAGAAAGGCCCAAAGTGTTAAGAAGTATCAACTTTAAAAAAAAAAGCTTTAAAATCCACAGTAAGTGCTGGGTGAAATTACTACCAATAACTGTTAAAGATATGTAACAAAGGCCCTTTTCGCTTGGCATTTGCCATGCAAAAGGGCACTTTGAGCATTGCGTGATTGTGAGGAGCAATCTGCACAACGCACTCACAATTGCGCAATGCTCCAGGGGTTGGCAGGCGCTGATCGCACACCTTTTCATTTTCAGCTGGAAGCTGAAAATGGTGCGAGATCGTGCATTGCTCCCAGGCCCCGCGCACACTTACCTGGCATGAGGAGCTTCTGGAGTCACACAGGCCGCACTTCCTGCCCCAGCTCCCAGGCTGCGCTGCAGAAGGAAGAGGTGGGGCTCTTGCGCAAACAGGCAGCTCGTGCGGAGCTAAAGCAGCAGGATGCGAGAGCCTCTAGCCGGAGGCTGCTCGCACGATCCCTGCACCCCAGCACCAGAAAAAGGTAAGGTGTGGAAAGAGCTAAAGACTAAAGATTCAAATACATGCAGAAATGGCAAAGATCTTGTTACCCCAAAACATAGGTCCTACAAGGGTCACCCCCCGATGCCAGATACCTCTTGCAAAAGTGGGGAATGAATTAGCTCAAAGAGGAGGCTTCAGAGAGGGAGGGTAACTTAATGAATGACACCTTTCCTGCCAATGTTTATGGGCTCACACAGGCAAAGAACCAGCCAGAGATTCAAAAGTAAGCTAAAAATGTGTTTTTATTGAGGGGAATTCACTCATGCATGCACACAAGATACACACAGTCAAACATTCACACAAGAGCTAACTGAAGGAAAAAAGGAAGGAAAAATTATATGGAGAGAGAGAGAGACTGAGGGTGTGAGGTTATATAGTTGCCATTCCAGAAGTGTAGTGAAGAGCTTGAAATGTGACTTAGGCTTCTGCCTAAGGGCAGACAGATCAGGATTCAGAGTGACATAGTGGGGTCCAGCATTTCATCTGACTGCATCTGACTTCTCAAAACCAAGGGTTTATATACTTTGTTCCCTCCCTGAAGGGGTGTGAGTTGTTTGCTTTCCCAATCTAGTGGACAATGGGAGTTGCAACACAGACAATGGGGTCTGGAATGGACTAATTGTTTCATTGTCTTGGTTGAGTGGAGGTTTCTGGGCCAAGCTGCGCTGGGATATGCACACTACAGGGGTCGTTGCCTCTGCACCTGGGCAGCTTACTGTTTTCTGAGGTTGGCACTTGATAGGACTAGCTCAGAGCCATTAAGTCAGGCTTTCTGGGCTAATTTCAGTGAACTTTTGACCTGGCCGCACTGGGGTTACTTTTGGCCTGTTTTTCAGCAAGGGCCCGTTCTTCCACATGGCTTCCAGTCAGCGTATATAATTTTATGTCAATACATCTGCCAATTAATACATTTTGCCAATTACACCATATCAAAATGTACAGCCTGGTAACAGTATATTGGAAACAATAGAACATGCCATGGTTGGCTGCACTGTCCTTTCAAGCACACACTATCTTCCCAGATGCAATTGGATAGCAAAAAATCATTCTCCATCCTCAATGAGTACGCAGGGTCAATTAATCAGATCAGAATTGTTCCCCAATATGAAGAAAGTACTGACTCAATTCTCAAGATGAATGACTCCATGTTGTTCGAGATGAGATAAATATATTACAGCAGATAAACTAACTCAAATTTAATTCTGATGAAGAAATTTTTTTCAAAAAAATAAAATAAAAATACTATGATTGATGTTGCAGATTGTAATAGATCTCCTACAATATTGAAGAAGGGGCTGAAACACCAGCAAAATAAATGACAATAGCTACTGCTGCAAATAAAATATGTTTGCAGTCTAAAAATTGTCTCCTCCCACTATAAGTTATAGGAATAATTCCACATATTATAAAGCAATTTCTAGAAAAAGAGAAAGAGAGTACATGTGCCATCATTCCTATTACATATATAACAAAATGAATTGATACAATCTATAATTCTTCAAACAATGCTTGAATAAGCACCAGAACCAGAGAGAAGAAAAGCAATTCCTGGGGCGGCCTGCAGGCTGCACTTTCCACCTGGTTGTTGTAGACACTGGAAGTCAAAATATGGAGGCATTGTCAATATTGCAGACAAGAATACATGTTGCAGCTTCATCTCAGTAGCCACTTATTGACTCACCAAGGCAAATGCAGTCCACCAGCCATTCATGATAGACATAAAAAGCCACTTAATACACTGTTATGCATATCTCCTGACTAACAATACACCCTGGGGGATATCTCATTTAACAATAGGCCATCACACAGGCCAACTTTAACACATGCAAATTGTTCCCTCCCACCCAGGGACTACACAAATATCTATACTCTGTCTCACTTCCATGCCACCAGATCCTCTGAAGATGCCAGCCACAGATGCAGGCGAAACATCAGGAGAAAATACTAACAGAACATGGCCTCAAAGCCCAGATAACCCACAACAACCTATAAAAAGCCATGTTTGCTACTTTATGGGGACTAGAACAGTTGAGGAATTGTCAAAACTAGGAATGCAACCCCCACAGCTAATAAGTTGTTATTCAGCTTGAGGCCTCATAAGCGAACACTTACCTGTGCCTTGTTAAAAATTTTCCTCCATTGTAACATGTTTCTCAACTAACTGCAAGCATTTCCACATTGACAGCTACTTTAAGACTCAACAACAATAGAATATTTCATTTCGGTACGTTTACTTATCTGGTTAAAATTCTTATTTGCTTGTAAAATACTAGAAAAGTCTTTTAATCATTGGCTGTCAAAATGTCACAATGGATTTTTACATCAAAAACAGGTAGTCAAGTTGATATTTTTTTTAAAAAAAAGGAAAGCAAGGTGTGTTTTCATACTGTTGACTCAAGCAGCAAAATGTACAGTCTATTCCTGAGATAACGAGAGTAATTGGTAATATTTAAGTAGACCTTGATTGTTCTCAGTGGGTCCAGTATGCGATTTGCGGTGGGGAGTTGGGCTAAGGAAAATAGATGCAAGCTGTTTCAAGACCTGAGAGGACGGCAGAATTGAAGGAGGAGTTGTTTAGGATCATGTCCTGGAGGAAACCCATCAAAAAAGATGAAAGGATGCCTAAGACAGTTGGTGCCATAGGTGCCAGGTAAAAAACAGAGATGAAAGATTTGTATGGAGATTGTGCTGGAGAAAATAATAATAAAGAAATTGCATTTCTTCTCTTGTTAAAACCAATCATTTTTTCTCCTTCCAGATGTCCTTGTGGTCCACAGTGCTAGTTGCTTCAATAATATTTTTTTCCCAGTGCACAAAGCAGCACACACTGAAATAATTCTGCTCTCCTTTATTATTTGTTTTTATAGGCCACCCAGGCCCAGGGGCCTCTGAACGTGTAACAAAATATAACTAAAATATGGCTTATTTTAAAATAGAAAAAGAAACATGCCCCAATTAATTATCCATTTAATTAATTTTATTTTACGTAGCTTTGAATTCTAGTCTAAGACATATATGTAGGACAGAGGTTTTTTCGTTTTTTCTTTTAGCTGTCTTCTTTGACAAGAGGACCTTCTTTCAGTATTATTTTCCCTCTGTGGTAGCAATCCACTCATCCACCCTTCAGGCAAAAGCCTGGGTGACAAGCCCAGTGCCATTACTTGGCATGGCTGGAAAATGCCAGGGCCTATCACAGTTGATGCCAATTTTCCTTTTTTTTTAAAAAATGTACCCATTCAGAACTAGAGGTATAATTCTTCATTAAGCTTCTTCTCAGATGAAACAATGAGTAATGTTAGCTATTTTCTTTTCACTGGAAGAAAGTCTTTGAAAATTATTTGTTTTTGGAATGCTTTTTGCAACTAGGGACTTAGGCCATTTCCACACTATCCTGTGCGGAACCCCAGAATTCCACAAGATATTGGAAGTGGAATAATAGCACTATAACAGTGTAGTACAGAAAGGCCCTAAGCCTGGATGCAACCATTTCTTGAGCAGCCTTCCATTATTTGGTGTCCCCCAACTCCCATTAGTCAGGGAGATGAACTCCATTTTGGAGAGTGCCAGTTGGAAATTAAAAATACAACAGAAGGACAGACTAGGTAGCGTTCAGTGAAATCCACAGAAGACTTCATAATGTAATCTTATGTATTTATGTATTGTCCTGTTATGATTTTATATAATCTTCTACAGAAGGCTTTAAGAATACTCATAGAGCAAAATGTGTCAGACTTTAATACTAATAAAACAAACAATTTTAAAGCATTTTCTGCCTAGAGATACATACATCATCACTGTTCTGAAAATGTGCATTTTTTTGCAAGTATTTACATATTTTTAGTGTAAGAGACTAGAATGAGAAAGAGGATTATAAGCAATTTTTTTTTTACTCCAGGATTTATTTTGAATGAATTGTTACAGATTAATTTGAACATTTATTTTATTATATGCAGAAATGCCAGGATGATTATGATGAAGGAGGAGTAGGAGGAGAATGTCTGGATGTCTTCATCCTCTTCCTAAGAAAATCATGATTCTTTGAAATTGGGCTCAATTTTATGGAAAGCAGGAAGAAAAAAAAAGGACCAAAAATTTTAAAATAATGGAAGCAATAATGATGTCCATGTGGGACTGAGCAAAAAGATGTGAATGTCAGATGTTTTGATGTCAGTCTATTTCGATAGTGACTAGAAACTGTGCTGAGAGAATTACCTATATCTAGAGAATCTATTTAAAAGAATGAGGGCTGTATCTTAACTAAATAAGAGTCATTAAAACTGTTCCTGTTTCGAGATTATTTCAGCAGCTGCTTGTGGCGTTTTGTAGGTCAGATGCATCCTAACATTGAAGAAGCAAGCTGCTGCCTTCTCCTTCTGCTCTACAAAGTCTCCATCTAGCTTTGCACAGTCTGGCCACTGCCAATGAATTCTAATGAATGGGAAATGAAGGCCATTTTGGTACGTCAGGTTCACCTGCCCTGGGCAGAGCCAAGAGAAGGCAAACTTGGCAATAAATCATTGAAATTAGCAAGCATCCATTGATGTAATGCCCAATAGGCCACCATGCCTGACATAGATACACCATATTTAAAGAAAAACAACTATTCCCCCAAGGCTGAGTTTAACCCTACAATTGAATGTTTCAGTTCTCCCAGAATATGCACAGAGTAAGAACTACAGTTTAGGTAAGTGTACAACATTGTCACCTACACATTTAGTATTTTTAAAAAATTCCCCTGATTTCACCCATTTGCTATACACCTCCCCCCGTCTAACTGCCCTCTCTTCCATCCAACTGTGATTCGTCCGAGCACAGCTATCGATTTTTGCTATTGAAGTACTTTTTCAGGCTGGAAGAGCATTGTCAGCTGTGTAACTCCTTTAAGACCAGTGTTATGTGATTTCCAGATGAGCTTTTTAAGACAAGCATTACACACAAGGCTCAAGTTCATTCTTTCATGCAGTTGTGTCTCTTTTTCTTGTAGTGAGAGGGGAACACAAATTTGAGGGTGGGTCCTCCTGAGCAGGAAAATGACCAGAATTAAAAGCATTAATGAGACCCTCATAGGGTTGCCTTAGAGTCACCATAAGTCAGAAATTACTTAAAGGCACACAGCAACAACAACCTCTGTTGAGAATTGTGTTTTAGATTTAAAACAAACCTACACAGAACTACCCTATCCAACCACAGCAATTTGATACCACTTTAATTTGTAGGTTGGTGAAGGATTTAGAACTCTTTGCTAGAGAACTCTAGTACTACTGTAATTCAGAGGACAGCTTTTCAGGGATGCCTCTCTAAAGTTGCACCACATTTTCTCTGCTATTGCTGTGTTCAGCAATGCCCCTGTTGCAGCGTGGTTTCTGTACACACGAATATTTCTTGTGCAATTTAGATCTCTGATTCTTAAGAGTGCTAAATTGTGTGGAAGCTTCTACAGATGAAAGAGCATTCCTTCTCCAGCTTCAGAAATTATACAGAATAAGGAAACAATAGAAATGAGCTAAGTGTGTAACCTAGCTTCAATGGAATTTTTTTTTCCTGTAGAGCTCTTCTTCCAGACAATTCCTAATATACCAGTCCCAGGGAGTGATGCAAAACTGTAAACAGTTTGTTTGTTCGTTTGTTTGTTCATTTTGCAGTTTTCATCACCATCAGGAGTGGGTCTTTTATAAAGCTAATGGATCTTGGCTACTCAAAACCAAGCCATCCCCCAAATACCCTGCAAACATAGGGATGAGAGTGAGGATGAATTGTGGGCATGCAAAGTTTCCAGAACTGACTGACCCTGGTTTATAAATACCCGGCAAACAGAGCTGTTAAAACCATGTATTTTTCTTGATGTTTATAGGGGTTTTCACCCAAGTACATGCAGTGGTAAACACTTGCACTGAGTGAATAGTGAGCAATGGCTATTATCTTTCTTAGTGGCTCAGTCTGGAAACCAGATATTTTTTAATCGGGTTTGTAATAATGAATACCCATACACTCACAAACACATGAATGAAAAGAGTGAATGGAATATCTTAGAGAAAGGTATTGTAAGAATGAAAAAATAATAATCTCTATCCCTCCCTCTTTTCTTCAATCTCTTCTTCTCCCTCTTGTTATCTCACACAGACATACACTCACAGAGAATGCTAAACATATACAAAACAACCACTTTCAGATTCCTGGAGCTTTCATGGGAAACGTGTTTGTTCAATCAAGGAGAGTGCTGTACCAGCAAGATCCTCAGGGTGGAGCTCAACCACAGCCTACCAAAATATTCCAAAGCAACAGCAACAGCACCTTGGTGCAAGGTCACTCTTACTCCCTCCCTAGTCTCCCCACCTCTCTTCTCTTATCCCACTGGGAATTTAACAATACCGTCTTGAGTGGAGTCTTCAGACTATACCATTAGCTTATTGAGTAACTGCACCTGCGTTTAAACTTTAATGATGCATTTTTAATATGATAAATGTATTATACTTCAATGGTTTTATATGCAGGTTGAATAAACTAGGAGTTTTTGTTACTCTTCACAATCTACTTTTCAGAAGAGGAGGTTTATAATTGTGTAGCACCAATAACCACAGATGTACCTGGGGCTTTTGAGAAGAGCTATAGTTTATCTTTCTATTCCTGTGCCTGCATATTGGCTATTGAAAATGGACTCATCTGAGATCTTCCCTTTCCCTGCCTTCTTTGTTTTAACTGTAATTTGTGTTGCCTGGAATAAGATTCAAAAGCCTAAACAAACACACACAGAGAGAATTAATCCAATCAAGTCTGGTTATACCTGCCTTGAGGTTATTCAGTGTAGTCTTTTCATCATTTGCATCAGTTTTAGGGAGGAAACTGTGATTGTGAAATGCAGACTAGAGTCAAAGTGGATAATTGTGGATTTATTCCATTATGGATATGTAGAAGGTAGCAGGAAAAGAGGAAGGCATTGGGTTTGCAAAACCTGAGTAGAAAGGTTAAGAACAGGGTGTCTGATATAAGTTGAAGCCAATTTGAGGGCAATGAACAACAAAAACAAATATTCTTTGTTTGACTTAAGAAAGTGGTAGGGGCGGAAGAGAAGGCTGGTGAGGCAAGTTTAGGCAGATTGTAACCAAAAAATTTCAGTTTGTGGTTCCATGGAAATAAAAGCATCAATGGGACAGACAAGAAAAAGTTGCAGTTTGGAGTGTTCCCATTTAGTATTGCAGTTAATTTAACCATACCATGCTGAAAACTCAATCTTGTCAAGTTTGGGAAACCAAGCAGATTCTGGCCTGGTTAGTACTTAGATGGGAGGCCACAAGTGAGCACAAGGAATATCTGAACTGGGTTAAGAAACAGCCTATCTCAAAACACTGGAGAACTGTTGCCAGACAGATCTGACAAAGCTAGACGATAGATGGTGCAATGGACTGAAACAGTATAATGTAGCTTTCTATACTTATCTCCAGGATATTCCATTCCAGTTCTGGCCTCCCCTCCCCAACAATCAAAGTTCCATGCTCCACAGAGCATAACCAGTCTTCATGGCACTTTGGGAGTAGGGAAGGGATGTTGTAAGCTGCACACACACACACATACACAAACACATTTACAAACCCAGGGATTCCCAAGACCTACTGATACCTTTCCCTAGTGTATGGATGGCACCATTTTCTCAACACAAGGAGTGATGCTTTGAGAACTGAGTTTGTTATTAAAATAGGTAATAAGTTTAAAACAAAAACAAAAAAAGTTTCCAGACATTTAACTACCTCAGGAAAGGTGGTTATGATTGAATATATCTGTGAAGTGGGGAAAACAAATGAAAAAAAACTACCTCTTTGGTATCTTCCTATATTAAACCAAGAACCTGTGTCCTAGGATAAACACCCATGATCTACAAAGAAAATGATGAGTAGATTTTTTTAAAAAACAGAATCAAGAACTTTTCTCTCCTTCTATACAGGAGCCAATATGTAATGTGTCTCCCATAAAATCATACAATAACAAGGCAGATAGATGAGACTTCTTGAAAGTTTCTATAAGTCTCATTTTAAAAAAAACCAAGTAAAATAATTATTTCTAGTTTCATTATATTCCTTTAGCACCTATATCAAGTGAAGTAGTAGTCCCACACTATTCTGTTTTGGCCAGACTTCACCTGGAATACTTGGTCCAGTTCTGGGTACCACATTTCAAGAAGGATATTGACAAGCTAGAATGTGTTCAGTAGGTCTGGAACCCAAGCCCTATGAGGAATAACTTCGAGAGCTGGGCATATTTAGCTTGGAGAAGAAAAGACTGAGTATTGACACGATAGCCATCTTTAAATATATGAAAGAATGTCGGAGAATATGGAGAGAACTTGTTTTCTAGAACACAAACTGATGGATTCAAATTACAAGAAAAGAGATTCTGCCTAAGCATTTGGAAAAATAACTTCTTGGTCGTAAAAACTGAGTGTGGAATGGCCTGCTTTGTAGGGTGGTGGACTCTCCTTTTGTGGGAGGGAGTCTTTAAACAGAGATTGAATGGCTGTCTGTCCCTCAGAGTTTCTTAGTTGTGTATTCCTTCATGGCAGAATGGGGTTGGACTGGATGGCCCTTGGGGTCCCTTCCAACTCTATGGTCCTATGAATCTTTCTGATTTGTTGATTAATATAAGCTGCTGTTGTGAAGGGTGTGTGTGTGAGTGTGTATGTATGAGAATGAGAAAGATGGGGGTTCTGTCGAACTAAAAGACTGCATGATTGTCCCACTAAAGACAAACAATTACCTTCAAATTAGGAAAGCTGACAGAGGATCAATACTGAATCTCCTGAAATATCTCCAGGAAACAGCCCACTGCATTCAACTGAACTGACTACTGACTGTTTCTATACACACATACACACATACATCATTTCCTTTACATTAAGACCTAATTCTTTTGTGTTCAGAACCACTGCTACAAAATTGGGATGGAGGGGAGGAGAGAACAAATGATGTAACATTTCTAAACAGGTTTGAAGCAGACTTACCACTTTCACTTCAATGTACCTGTATGTCTCTCATGTTGAGCTTTGTGGAAAACATGTGCTGTATCTCTTTCAATAAAGTTGTGTCTGAATTCATAAACCAATATGTAGGTGAACAGTCCGCACTGAAGCATGAAGGGAATGTCAAGAGTGATAACAAAACTGGTGTCCGGTTTCTTGGTATGTTTGTAAGGTAAACTGTAAAACTGCATGGAAGCTGGACTTAAACCACTGGTGAAGAATTGACTGCTACCTGCTATGGCTGGTGAGGAAAAAAAACAATTTACTACAGAAAACAATAATTAACTTGGTACCAGATTTAAGACACAGCAGTGTAGTGGGTGGCAGGAGGAGGCACTGACAAGCAAGGATCATTGTTGTCTGTTTTCCGATTGCTGGTATAAAAGAGTAGTGTTATCCTTTGGAGGTCCCAGAGGATGCTTTCTTCATCATGCTATCAGAACACAGTCAGCAATGGTCCTTGCTTGGCTCCCCCCTCCCTCTATCCACTACATGGCAGAGTTGGGAGGTAGGGGGCATTTGAGTAATGATTGACATTGTGGGATGTCAGAACATAGCAAATGAGATGCTTCTTGTTTAGCTCCCTACCACTATCTCCCCTAATGTAGTAGTTGGTGGGAAGAGGCAGTAGTGGTTGGTGGGAAGAGGTGGGAAGAGGCAGAGAGAGTCAAGGGAGTGTTGCTGTCAATGGCTGCTCCCTCAGCCTTCCCCTATCTCCTCCGCCACATACAGCCACATAATGGCCAGCGGGGGTTGGTGAAGCCACCAAGTGAGGATTGTTGCATGATGATGTAGGTGTCACTGGAGACATTCCAGGGCATCTCCAGAAGATGTCATCCTTTTTGGGCACCAACTCTTAGAACTTAGCTGACAACAATGGTCAGCAGCACCCATCCATTATATGAGTCTGGGCTTGGGGAGGAGGCATAAGTAGTTCTAATGTTTATCTAAACACTTGAGGGACAAAAAAAAATAAAATAAAGGTACTTTGGGAGGACTCTCCTCGTTGAAGTTTCCTGACTCATTTTCTCTATTTTTTTAATTTTTTTTATTTTTTATTTTTGCCACAGATCCTTGAATATTATGCCTATCCCTATTAGAGAACGTTTGCTACTTTTCTTCTACTTTCATGTGAACTCACTATGCATCATGTCTGACCTATCATAGCTCTGAATAGTGGGCTTACTTACTTACTTATTTATTTATTTATTCTCTATGACAAGCATTGTTAGTTTCTGAAGCTAGATTGTGAGGATAGTTTCAGCCCAAAAGTCTTCTAGGTGTATAAATCCACAGATAAATTGCATTGCTGATCTGTCTTCATCAAGGTACTAGAAAATAAGGGTATTTGGCAGTTTATGTGGATGAATGTGCTCTTTCAATAAGCACCTTTTTGTTAATGGGAAAAATGCACACAAAAATCACACCCATTAGGAAAATGGGTGCAAAAATGTGTACAAAGGGAAAAACCAAATCTTGCAACCTGATATGGATAAAGGATGGTATAAGAATGCATGCGGAATCTGGATAAATGCAACTTCAAGACTGAGAGTTTCTCACATCTTAGTTTTTGAGATACTTCTGAACACTTTGTCACTCTGGAGGTGAAATTCCATGGCTGAATCTTCTGTATTTATGACCACTATATGTTAACTCAAAATCCTGACCAAAACATGCAGTCAATAACCACCAAAGGGAACCACTTGTTCTTAACTTAAATGTCCTTTTTGCCAGAACTACAGTAGTTTCATCCACTTGCTCTTTGATGTTTTATCTGCTGGTCATTGATAGCTGGTTTGCAGTTCTTCATGTGAAACCAAAAGGTGCTGAGTTTCCAAGTATAGTCTTTTCCTCTATCCCTTGAAGACCATGGGATTGTCAGAGCAGGTCTATCAAGTCACATCCATTTGGCTCAAGACTTGTTAGCTACAGTCAGCCTAGAAATAGGGGTCTGTTGAAGTGCTTCTACGCAGTCATGATGATTGCTGATGTTTTCTTTTAACATTAGAACAATGATGTTCTTTTTATGTTAGAATCAAAAGCTACACTGTTGTTCTGGAAAGGAAAGAAATACTTGTCCCTAGATATATGATCAAATACCAAAATCTTCTTTCTGTTTATTCAGTCCCATAAGACAATAAAAATACCCACATTGGTTTGATCTGTTTTATTTTTTAAAAGAAAAAACTTAAGCAAAATCCACTCTGTTGCAATGCTAGGTAAGCACTATTGAACAAAGAGACATTACAGCTGAATTCAATGCATTCAGTTGCAATAAAATCCTAAGATGGAACCCCCAAAACAGCTCAATGAGGAATAAGCATGTGCCATTGACAACGAATACTGCTCTAGCTGAATGTTTGGGAGATGGAAGCTCAGATAGGAGATTGCTGAAAAATTGCATAGAAACATTTCACATTGCAACAGTTCTATCACTGTTGAAAATGAAGTAGGTGCCAAGAGAAAACCATTTCCAATGAGACATAGGGCCTTTCCGCACTGCACTGTTACAGTGTTATTATTCCACTTTCAATATCCTGTGGAATTCTGGAGTTTGTAGTGTACTGAAGCCAAAGAGCTCTCTGGCTGAGAATTCTAAAGGCCCCTCCCTCAACTGCAAACCCCAGGATTCCATAGGAAGTTAAAAGTGGAATAATCACACTATAACAGCGTAGTGCACAAAGGCCCATATGCAAAAGATGGAAATCATGGTTAGAAGGAAGCATTCAGATTTGACCACCAAAACACACTGATACCCAAGTGGAGTGAATAACAGTGCTTTCTTAGACGGCCAAATACCACAAGGAGAGAGGGAAAAATACTTTTAGTTCATTATGTGCTGCTCCACCACTTAATGACTAAACAGAGAAGGAATGCAAAACATAGGATTTAAGGTGTCTAAGAACCAGAGTTGCAACACCCCTGACCAATTTCAGCCTTCTTTGTCCTATTCTACCCAAGGATGGAATAGGGAAGCAAAAGGGAAACAAATTTTTACTTATTTTATCCTTTTGTGCAAGCATGAATAAACAGAAACATTTATTCCCTCTAGGTGAGATTGCAAGAGTTTTCTTTAAAAAGGAAGGAAGGAAGGAAGGAAAAGATTTCAGAACTCCTTGTTAGTGAAAAAAACCAACACATTTTTGCATGAAAACATTTTTTACAGAAAACTGCATCTTGTGTGAAACAAACTTTATGTAAAAAATGTGGGGGTGTTTTGTGAAAGCAAGGATTTTTTTTGTTTCTGAAAGCCCAAATTTTTCACAAGAAAATTTATCAAATGAGGGGGAAAAAACCCTCAAGGAAGTTGGCCAATTTCTCAACAAAGTGTCTTGATATGCTGAGAAACCCTTTCTCACTAATATGAAAACATCCCTGAGTATTCTTTATATTGCTGCTGTGGGAAAGTAAATGAATGTTACCCTACATTATAGGGAGTTTGGGTGTCCTTGATCCATTGAACATTGCTCTCACACTTCCTGAAGCCAACATGTCTCTGCTATACCTGCAAGGTCCATAAAAGCAAAGGCAAATCAGAGAACAGTAATTGAGATCCTGCATGCAACAGCAAGTTTAGAGAGGGGAAAACTGTGACCACAACGTAGTTGGAAAAGAATATCTGAGCTTGAAATGCACTTCCCTTTTACCTGTTTAAAGGAGACACAGTTTGTTGTTGTTGTTTTTTAAAAAAACTTTAAATGACAGAGTAAGACCACCTAGAAAGTAACGCAAAGCAAATGTTCTTTTGTTGTACTTGCTCTGCCATAGTGTTGTTTCTATTAAAAAATGGCATAGTTTCCCTGACACACAGAAACTAATGCACAGCAAATAACAATAGAAAAGCATTACTATAATTCTCTTTTCTCTTTCTCTTTCTCTCTCACACACATGCACACAGATTCTTTATTCTCCTCACAGAAATTCAGGCAGGCCGAGCTGAATATGAAGACATAAGCCATGAAACAAAGAGGTTAGGGGTGTGATTGTAAAAAAAAAAAAAAAAGAGGGAGCTACTGTTTGTCTGATGGGACCCCTTAACAGTGTCCCCCAATGAAAATTGGAGCCCTAGTGGCACAGTGGTTAAATGCTGGTACTGAAGCCACAAGGTTGTGAGTTCAATCCTGATGGGCTCTAGGTTGACTCAGCCTTCCACCCTCCCAAAGGTGGGTAAAATGTGTATCCAGCTTGTTGGGGGCAATTAGCTAACACATTGTAAACTGCTTAGAGAACACTTAGCTGATAAATGGTATAGAAATACACATGCTATTGCTATTGCTAATTTGAGGTTAAAATTAGGTAACAAACTGCCAAGTCCGCTATAGTCAATAGGAAAAATGAATGATACTGACTATATGCCCTTTCATACTACAGTTTTAAAACCCTGTGATTCCATTTTAGCTGCCATTGCAACATCCTGTGGAATTCTGGGGTTTGTAATTCAAAGAGAAACTAAAGAATTCTAAATACCCCCACTTAATTTACAGACTCTGGGATTCCACAGAATATTGTCATAGCAGTTAAAATGGAATTATAACGCTATATCTGTGTAGTGTAAAAGGACCTCCAGATACTGATTATTCCATTGTCTTTAGTTAATGGGAAAGTCAGTATCATAATCAATACCATACTAAAATCAATCAATCAATCTATCATTTAAGTTTCATTTATATAGAAATTTTAATAATAATTAATCAAATATAAGTGGCAGTATTTTATTTGTGAACTACATATAACACTAAGCACCTTCAGAAGAATCATTAATCACTGCTAAGAATTTTTAAATTTCAACTACTCTTCAGGGAGAGTATGTAGCTCTTTAGGCACTTAAATATTCTTCAGATTGTGCATCAGTCTCAGTTGCCCTTGAGAGAACAGGGCACTTTTGACTGGATGCCATACATAGTATAGAGTGGCCGTCAAACTGGGGACCTCCAAAAGTATGCCACATGGATTATATGTTAATTCAAATCATGTCAAACATCCCCTCCAAGTTTAGAGAAAATGCATCCAGTTATTTACTCATGGTGGAGGTGACACACAGGCAAAAAGAAACTTAATTTTATTTATACAATTACAGAAGAACCTCAAATATTTGATTTTTCTGAACTTGCTGAAATCATTTGAATGATGTTCCACACTACTCTGCATGGATGGTGGCAATGGGGAGAATTCCCTACAGTGAATCGTAGGTACACCTCTATTTAAAGTCATGTTGAACCATTCCAAACATATTCTCTGTATTTGGAGAAAATCCATCCATCCATGTTAATGTAATGCAGTATCAGACAGACAAAAACTTATGCCATTTCTGCACTACATTGTTATAGTGCTATTATTCTACTTTCAACGTCCTATGGAATCCTAGGGTTTGGAGTTTAGAGAGGGGCCTTTAGAATTCTCAGCCAGAGAGCTCTTTGGCCTCAGTAAACTACAAACTCTAGAATTCCACAGGATGTTGAAAGTGGAATAAGAGCACTATAACAGTGTAGTGTGGAAATGGCCTTATTTTATTTATATAGATCAGGGATGGGCAACTGCTCGGCAGGGGGCAAGGGTCATTTTTTCTTTGTGTGTTAGCCCAGCGGGCTGCACCTGCACATTTTGGCACTCCCTGAGGTCACATAGTATCACATCCAGATGCCACTTTGGCAGTTTATTTGCTGATTTTTTTTTTTATTTTGGGAGTTTTTTGGGAAAGGTTTGGAAGCTTTGGGGAAACCAAAGCATTGCATTTTGAGGTAGTTTTGAACAGTTTGGGAAGCAAAGATAGCCTATAAATATCTCCTATTTTTTAATTTCTTGAGAGTTTGGGAATTAGGGAGGGCTTCTAGAGTCCCAAGGGCCAAATGAGGCCTGAGATCTACAGTTTGCACATCCCTGATAGAGATGATTTTGGAATTTTCTGAATAATAAGGTACTATAGCTACTATGATAATGATGATAGTAGTAGTAGTAATAATCCACACCTAGCATAGAAACTGGAGAAGGAAACGTAGAATTAATGGACCCAAAAGGTAGCTGTTAATGCATCAAGAAGAGAAAAATGGGTTATTTCTGCACTACATTGTTATTGCGCTATTATTCCACTTTCAACATCCCATGGAATTCTGGGCTTTGTCATTTACTGAGGCCAAAGAGCTCTCTGGCTAAGAATTCTAAATTCCACTCCCTAAACTGCAAACCCCAGGATTCCACAGGATGTTGAAAGTGGAATAACAGGGCAGTAACAGTGTAGTGCAGAAATGGCCATAGGCACTGTAGTTTTTCCTGTTTCCGGTTCTTTACTTTTTTCACCCCATGCAGCTGGGTCTCTACTTCCCCTCCTTCTTAGAGTTCTTTTCTTTCAAGTAGGCCTTTTCTCCTTAGTAGGTTCCTTAGTCACAGATCCACAGAGCCTAATCACAGGGAAGCACTTGTAACAACTGAATACACACTGGGGCCACTTCCGCACTACAGTCTTATAGCACAAAGATTCCACTTTCAACCTCCTATGGAATCCTGGGGTTTGCCGGCCCCTCCCGAAACTGCAAACCCCAGGATTCCATAGGAGGTTGAAAGTGGAATCATCGCACTATAAGAGTGAGGAAATGGTCTGGGTGTGCCACTGCCTTTCCTATTGAGACTCAGAGGAGAGTTTGTGATCAATGACGTGTAAGAATCACATCGCCCTCCAGATACTGCTGTACGCCAATTCCCAGTGTTCCTCACCATTGCTGTGCTAACCTGGGAACTGCAGTGCAACAACATATAGAGGGCCACATGGTTCCCACTCCTCATATAAGCTAACCTTGGTTCTCAGAAAATAATTGATTTTATTTTCATTTCTTCACTAGCTCACCTGTCAAAACATGGAATCTCCACGTATCAAGGATGACTAGTAATGTCCATGTTCCTAGTTTTAGAGAGTAATGGGGTTTTTTCACCAGTTGGCATCAACAGTCAGAAGGAAACTCTTCTAGCACTGAGCAGGACCATACTCAAGTGGTGGATATTCAGAAATCACTCAATAGAAGAGAAGGTTTTCATTTCAAATGGCACCAGTTGTCCTTCCTTAATTTTAGTCATGGGCAGACATGTAATTATCATTGACTAGTGCAGGACTGCTCAATTTGTGGTTTACCTGGCCAAATCAGACATGCCAGTCTTATAGTGTGGCCAGACATATATTTGACACTTGGTTCCTGTTTTGGCAGTTTACAGCAAGCAGAAAAACCAGGAGACCACATAAGCTCCTGGTGGGAAATCCTGATGTCTCCTGGTGGGACACCATACATAGCTGGTAGGTTTATTTACTTTGGTGGGTCAGAAGTTGTGTGTGTCTGATCTTAATGGTGTGAAAAACCTCCCCTTGTATGCTAACAGGATTTCCTGTCTCGTGATCTGGTTTGCAGGTTCGTGTTCTATTTTTATTAAGATATGTGTATCTATGAATACTCCTAAATCCTGGAAACTGTTTGTGGTTCTCTGTCAGTGAAAGCTACATGCTTTACAACAGCATAATCTAAAATAATATGGTCTATTCAGTCTAGAAGCACTATTTAGATTTCAGCCCAAAGAGAACTTGATTCTAGGTTGACAAAGCTGGTTTTTCATAGAGCCAGCAGAATCATCTCATCATACTCAACCATAAAAAATGCTTATTTCCTCTTCTAATCAAATGGATGCTTTTAACCATAAAGCCAAGTGCTCAGCTCTATCTACAATTGTTTAAACAATGTTGTCATACTAGCTGTATGTCGATTAGTTTATTTCTACATATACTTTTTAAAAATATCACTGTCATTGCTCATTGGGTTTCTTACGGATGTTTTGGACAGCAAACTGCCACGCACCTGCAAACGCCAGCAACTTGAGACAATTTGTCTTGGCAAAAGGTCATGATGCAGAAAATTTTCTGTAAGATGTGGCAAGTCCAATTTCATATATAACATCCACATAGGGGCCAAAGGCTTGAGTTTGCTGTTTCAAAGTCACTTGTCAAAGATGCAGCAGGAGAGACAGATACACATGTCAAGCAGCTCTCCTCCCAAACTGTTCAGACCAGTTTTCAGAGACTATGTTGTAATCATTGAAGCAAATTAAAGTCAGACTACTGGCTGGTATGCTTCTTTTTTAAAAATAACAACATAAATTCAGTATGTGTTTAAACATCCAGTCAGATCTCAAGTTAAGTTGTTCAATCAAAAGTAAATATTTTAGTTCAGTTGATTAAAGCAGGGGTGGGCAACTTCCAGAGGGTCACAGGGCTAAACATGCTTCCTACCAGAGCTGACATGCTGGCCAAACACACACAAACACACCAAATTAGTTACAAGCCTTCTCATTCCCTCCAGGGAGGCAAGAGGTTTTTCTGCCTGGTGGAGGCAACTGAGCTGCTTTAGACAAAAAGGGGGATTTCGCCCCCAAAATTAGAAGGGTCTAGAAGTCACATACCACTTTGAACCCCTACTTTCCCCAAGCCTAAAACTATCCAGGCTGTAAAACGTAGGAAAATTATCCCCAGAGGATGGTTTCAGGATCGCTACTGGACACAGAGAGAAGCAAAAAATTTGAAATGCGATGGCCAGGATCTTGTTCGGGTGCAAAAATGTCCTTATAGGCAACATAGGGCATGTATCACACACACAGGGTATGTCTGGTTTAAAGCAACAGCCATCATGGTCTAGTAGTAGAGGCTAATATAAGCTTGCCATTGGCAAGCTGGTGATTGGATTTGTGGGCCTCCCTCAAGAAATTTTACATACATACATGTGTGCATACAAAGCACACAAATGCACACAATATATATATACACAAAAACCATATATGCATACAAAATATACATACACATAAATCCAATGTCAATACAGTCATACCTAAAACATAAGAATATATCAACCCTACACAATTTTGGCATTCACTAACTGAAGCCCACAACAAAGCCTGATTCTGGGTTCTGAGAGATTTAGTCTGGATATTCAAAACAATAGCCAAGTTAGTCTGGATCAGCATGCCAGGGGATCTCGTGGCATCTTTGAGGCTAACTGAAAGAAAGAAGTTCATAACATAAGCTTTCATAGTCTACTTCACCAGATACATGGTTCTGTTCCAAGGCACTTCACTCCAAGAAAGTAGAGATAGTACAAGATCCCTTTGCATATCTTTCTGGATATGATCATTCAGTTCTGTGCATGATCCTCCAACTGTGGATCCCACATGATTGCCATTTAATAAGGGAAATGACAGTAAGTGACATTTAATGAGGGGAATATGACATTCAGTAAGACAGCAGTGGCCCAGGAAAAGGAGGACTGAGATTGGAGGGAAAGTGTATTTTGAGCTCTGTGTTGGCTGCTTTGTGCCACTCTGCATAGAAGAAAACAGTGAGGCCTTGCAAGGAGTGAGATATGGGGTGTGGGGGGGTGTGAGAGAGAGAGAGAGAAAAAATTGTTTTCTACATCCATGGTCCTTTCAGTTTTCAGCACATTTACACCTGCTTGCCTTTGTGGAAGTTTTTGGAGTCTTTCTAAGTGGTGGTGGTGAGGCTGTGAGTCATTTCAATTCTCCTCTAATTTTTATTAATTTTGTTTTCTGAGTTTGTATATTATTAATTGGTATGAACTGAAATGAACCCCTTCTTACTCCTCTAATGTGTTTACTTTTCACATAGTGCTGGATGAAAGGAGAGTTATGTGCAATGTTTTCATCATTCCATCTTAATCCTCTCTTTACTTCCCCCTCACTCTCTCCACACTCTACCCCATTCCGCTTTTCACCCACTCATGCTGCAGGAATTACACATTTTGAGAGGACTGGAAGGTTGCAGCTATTAATTTGGAGTCAAAAGATCAGCTAGCTAATCCCATGTCTTCTCCATGTTTACTCAGACACAATTCCCATTAAATTCAATGAGCCTTACCTCAAGGTGAGTACAGTTTTGTTATGTCCACTTTAAATAAATCAATTTCCCCATACAATCTAACAGAAAAATATGTTGGTTTTGAAAGTATATTTCTTCCTTTGCACATTTCAGAAAGTCTAATTTTTAAGCCTAGGAACTGAACAGAGAGCAAATGTGGCCACAGACTGGGATCCCAGGTTCCTCCATAGAAACCATGTACTCTACCATTGATCTTTACAGATCATACTTCTTGACTGGGAATGAAGAATCAAAGAGGATGCAGTGATTTGCTCAGAGGGATTAAAAACATTTCTGATCAAGAAATCTCCACCCTTGGTTCACTGATTGATCTTTGTCAGTCTCTTAAAGATCACTTGCAGTTGATCGGTGTCTCTATGTGAAATTAACAGCATTTCTTACTAATTTTAACATCACTCCTTTTTAACGCTTCTTACATAGGGAATTTGAACAGTAAATAGAGAATGTGTGTTGATCTGGGTGGGTGCAGATGGAAAGATGCAAGAAAATTTAATTGTAAGCTGAGATTGTAAACTGAGATTCTATGCTTTAGGACAGACTTCCCCAAACTGACAGTTTCCAGATGTATTGGACTCCCACCATCCACAGGCAATGTTGTATTGTCAGTGGTGACAACCTTCATGTAATTCTCTGCACATTCCATGGCCTGTTGTGAAAACCAATGAATGAATAAATTAATTCAAAGCTATTAATGAATTAATTCAAAGCTACTGTTCCAGGCTCTGAGCTCTGCTTCGAGAACTGGAAAGCTCTTATGACAATAGTCCTCCGGTCTGTCTAGGTCAGTGTTGCCAGCAATCACAGCTATAGTTCACCAAGTGACTTTCTTGTCTTGGAATGGGAAGGTTAACCATGTCATTTCTTATATAGGCAAGGACTGTGCTCAGCCAGTAAAGCTAAGGTTGGTAAGCCACCACTTGACTATGTAGCAAGGAATGTCCCCTTACTTGGTTACAAAACTTTCCAGTAGGCTAAATGTTAAATGAAGGAAACACAACTAATACGGGTGTTAACAACTCACCCTTATTCCTCATAACAGCCCTGAAGGCTAAAGTTTGTCTCCTTTGTACTCCAACAGTAGTTTCTTTCAAGGGCAGTTGCATTACACTGCTTTAAGTCTCTCACTTTAATGCTGTTCTACAGACAGCAGATACAGCGTGATGGAAAATTCCACCCAAGTTTATTCTCAAATCTAATAATACATAATAGAGCAAGCATTTATTGGCAGGAAGGAAAAACTCACAGGAGATTCTGAAAGACAAGGTTGAACTGCATGTACATTTCAAGGAAGAAGCAACCTCCCTTAGCAAAGGTTTTCAAGTTGGTCATTTAAAGGGAGATTTACACATAACAGACTTTATACAATGGATTACATTGGAATTAAATGTTATTCTTTATTCTGCTCTCATAGGAACTATGTTCTCTAAAAGTGGCTTCTTAGGATGGCAAGCCACTGAGTCAGAACTGTGACTTTCAACATATACAACAAAATATTAATAAATGCAATGAAGCTATTCTGTTCAGGGCAATTCTGTTGCCTATTATTTGCAATCACATTATGAAAATCTGCAACCACATATTAGCACATAAAATTGCATCAGTACAACTGGCCAAAGCATGGTTGCTGCATGCATGGAAGACAGCTCAAGCCTGTGTGGTTGAGGCAGCCTTCAAGGCTGTGGATCCGAGCCCAAGCCAACACAGCAGAAACACAAAGTGCAGCTATTAGACAGCTTGGGCCCTTTCTGCAACTCACCTTTTCGCAGAGCTGGGGTGCGGGGATCGCGTGAGCAGCCTCTAGTGAGAGGCTCTCACGTCCTGGTTCCTTCAGCTCTGCAGCTGCCACCTGCTTGTGCGAGAGCCCTGCCTCTTCCTTCTGCAGTGCAGCCTGAGATTTTTCCAGGCTGCGCTGGGGCAGGAAGCGCAAGCACCGTGGCTCTGGAGCTCTGCACGCATGGCAAGTGCACACAGGGGCCCGGAGCAATGCGCAATCATGCACCATTTTCGACTCACAGCCGATAATGAAAAGGGCGCAGTTGGTGCCTGTCAGCTCCTGGAGCGTCGCGCAATTGTGAGTGCATCGTGTGGACCGCCCCTCACATTCACGCGACACTCGAGGGGCCCTTTCACATGGCAAATGCCGTGCCAAAAGGGCCAGAAAGGTAAAGTAGGTAAGAATACCTGATGTTCCCATGCCAGTATAGACATTTCTTTGAGTTCAGAAAGCCTCATAGAGCAAGGACAAGATAGATGGGAGAAGAAGAGTATGTTTTGTACCACAGGCCAGAAGCCTGCAGCATTCAGATTTTTTTTTTAAAAAAAGTAACTATTTTGTTGCTTTGAACAAGAATTAACAAGAATTAATTATAACCCTTATAAAAGTAACTTTAGAAGCTCAAACCCATTGTAATAGAGGATGTTTGTTTCCAGTTAATTCTCTATCATCCAGTAACTTTCACACATGACAACAGTACTTAACCTCAGTCCATAGGTTTCTACTTATATTCAGAGTCTAACTACTCATATGTAGTTTCAAAACCTGGGTGTTTACTGCCTAACTACTAATCTAACCTGGAGCTCCAGTCTTCATGGCACATCTGTATCTGGGTTTGTTCTGGGGCCCGGTAGGTGAGCAGATGCTCCTTCTTTAGCTCAGAGGCTACAGTTTGCCTGTCTACCTGCCTTATTTTATATCCCACTTTTTTCCCAACAGGGCTCAAAGTGGCTTACAATATAAATTAAGACAGGAGATCTAAAACAATATGGAGTACAAAAGTTAAACAAAATTAAACCATACCTTCAATTAAAACACTACTTTTAAAATACTAAAAATCAAAATACTTAATATACACATTGCAAACCAAAAACAGAACACCCACATGAACATCACTCCACCCTGAGCAGCCAAGGCTGAAGGACTGTTTAAAAAAGAAGGTCTTTGCTTGCCAGTGAAAAGAGAGCACAGAGAGGACAGACCAAGCCTCCCTCAGGAGTGACATTCAGAGCCTATGAGCAGCCACTGGGAGGACTCTCTCCAATGGCCTCCCCAGCCAAGCCCAGCAGGCTAGTGGGATGGATAGAGAGCCTGTCTCCAAATAGGGTAAGACTCAGGCAGGGTCATATGAGGAGATAGTGTCTTTCAAAGAGGCCATTTTTGTGTGTTCAGATTCTGTTCTAGGTTCATATGTAGCCTTCCACAGGCACAGCAGTACTCATGAAATTCTGGCCATGAATAATTTTCTGATCACATACTGTTTCCATCATAGGTTAACAAACAGTGAAGTAATGCCCACTAATACTATACAACAACTCTGGTAGGCATACTGGCTAATCAAAGACTAAAACAATCCACAGGAAAGTCAGTTCTCCCATAACAAATGTTTAGGAGATAAGTGTTTTTTTCAAAATATAACTAAATGCATGGGAGATGGGGGTCATGAATGGCTGCTAGTCAAGATGACTATACGTCACCTCTAGTATCAGAGGCATATGGGTTGCTGTGAAATGGAAGATAGAAGGTGCAGTTGCACTCATGTTCTGCTGGCATGCTTCTACTGGGCAACTTATTGGCCACTCTGTTTACAGAATGTTGAACTAAGTGTATGACTTTGGTAAAGCCAACATGACTCTTTTTATGTTCTAAATCCCCTGTAGAGTTCCAGGCAATGTGGTCCAAAAGGGTAAGTTTTCTAAAGTCTGCACAACAGGAGCTGTTGCATAAGAGGTCTATTCTAGGCTCTTTTGCCCAGTTATCAACTGATGGACTAAAGGTTGCTATGGAGTCACACCACCTCTGTTCTAGCAAAAAATATCAAGAGGAAAGATTTGTATGTTATATTCAGGCAATTCATTCTGTCAAACCAGCCTCCTTCATGTGTCCTTGCCTCATTTCCTTTTCTGTTGTGTGTCAAGGCATTTAGAGTATACACCCAGGTTAGTGTTGTTGTTTTTTAAAAGCCTATTTTCTCATGGTTGACAAAAAATGGTTGTCTCAACTACTGAGATTTCTTCATGAGAACATTAGAATGTATCGAGATTCTTCACAGTTTGAAATTTTTCACACAAAATTAACCACAAGTAGTTTTGTTTTTGTTTTTCTTTTTTGTGCAGAAAATGACAATTTCTTTGCAAACTTCTCCCCACGTGGTTGGTTGGTTTATTTTATACTCATTTTATATCCCAATTTTCTTCTAGAGCAGGTCCCAAATGGCTCATAATATGATTTTTATATACACATAGAGAGAAACAAGTCTCTTGTGCTGGCAACTTGCTTCCTGTACAGTGTGTGTTTTCTGTGCAGGGAATGTATCAAGCAAAAACTAACCAAATTGAACACCAAGGGTCCGGTGAGGACACTTCTTCCTGTCTTGGGAAGACAATTATATTTTCTGCACAAAAATAAACTAGATGGGCAAGGGAGAGTTCGTGTAAAAGGCCCACATTCTGAGTAGTCCTCCAAAATTTTCTCATTTCTCCCCACTATGGGAGGACAAATGTAAAAATTACGCATTCTAGCTTACAAGAAGAAAATAAACGGAGATTAACTTCTTCAGCTCCCTGCATAGCTTTCTTTGTTTTATTCTTTGTAAAGTGCTTAAATAAATGTTGGTGTTCCAGAAATAATACAAATAATTTAGATTTGAGAGGGATATAGTATTCCACCCTGCTCCCACCCCTATGAATCTAACTATAGCTGTAGAGATGGTTTTAACATAATATGGGGAGGGGGAAATGACCCCCTAAATCATCAGTGATCTACCAGCTGCTAAGAGGATAGTCAGAAACATGTGGGAGGGGGCATTCTGCAATAAAGAAAAGGAGACCATATGCATGAGAAATGTATAGAGGTGCTGTCAGAAACTGAAGGAAGAAGCAACTAAAGGAACAGATGGGAAGATAGTGAAGCAGTAATAACAAACAGTAAAATGGAGAACAGGAAGTCTGGAGAGAACAAGAGGGAAAGGAGAAACAGAGAAAACAAACTCTAGTAAATATGGAAATAACTGAAAATAATGAGACACTTCTGGGCATTTCTGGGATATGCAACGGTTATGGCAAAGATAAAAATCACTAGTGAGACTAACTAATCCCCAAGTTTCTACCTGATTTTGCCCAATTAAAAACTAGCACTAGTTTTTCTTCTTCACTGGTTTGTTGCACACCAATTGCAACAGTGGTTTCCTCTTCCGACTGGAAGAACAGAAGGGGAGAGCAGGCTTGCTTCTTATTGAACAACCATTTCCACTAATATGCAGAAGTTCGGTTAGCCTGATGAATCTTGTTGCTTAGGGCAAAAAGGACAAGATGGCACCCTTCCATTCCATGTATGGTAGCTGACTGGGCTAGCAGCTGAAATTCACTTCAGCTCCTGCAATGTTATAGAGCCCTCCACCACACCTGAGGGCAGCAGGCCAGTTTACAAGTACTGAGCAGGACATATGGCAACCATAGAACTATCAACCAAGGGAGTGGAAAGAATGGGGGGGGAGGACAAGGATTTCAGGCTGCTGCTGCTGCTCCTACACATGAACTGCTGAAATGATTGCTCCTTTTGCCTAATATTAGGGCCAATCCTGTTGGGGAAAAAAATAGATGGGCCACAGAATACCGTTCTTTTCAAAAGGAAAATTAAGAATCGATAATTATGGCAATTGTAACTCTACAGTATTTAATTTGCTAGGATCTCATTTTATTTTTAAAAGAAGATGTCTTTCAGAAGAAAGAACACATATAGTACAAACAGCCATTTCTTATTGCTAGTGTGATTGCATTGCATTCTGGACCTGAATGCATATCATCAGTTTTTATCTTGCCCAGGTAGCTAAGACAGGACTGATCAGAAACCACTTATGACTAGTGTGCTGTGTGCACTTTTTTAATGGTAATAGAAGCTGAAGGGGTTAAAACTGAACAATATTGAATTGATAATTAAAAGAAATAGAATCAATGACATCAGATCACAGTTAACATTCTGTACACAGAACAATGAAAGGATCTACATCTGATGTGGTGCATAAACTCCTCAGGGAAAAAATTATAAAGCCCTCCAGACATTTTTTGAGATGTTCTTTAATAGAAAGTGAAATAAATTCTTTATTTTAAAAAATGCACAAACTTGTTAAGTTCAGATGGCCAAAAATGCAGACCTTTTCACAACCAATATATTCTCACAAATAAATGAAGGGTTAGTGGACTTTCAGAAATTTAGACCAAGGAGGCACACAGAATACAAACTGGAAGACCAAATAAAATCTTTACTAATTACTATTAATTATGAGATCTATCAATCAATTATTCGCATGTAGTATCAGCTGTGTGATGTCAGTGAGGTGTTCCACTGAAATAGATGCTCATCAACATCTCATTAAACAGAGCTACAGTTTATATGAAATTACATCAAATCTATGAGTTAATATTTATCAATTGGTTTCCTTCACTTCTTCAGTTATCAATATATTTGCTTTTGCATGCAATGTCCTGTGACTATGATTGCACACACAAACAGAATTAGACTTAACTCATTTCCTATGAAATTTAATACAAAATACAGAGTATTTTTATACTCTCACTGAGCACAGGGCACTTCTTAAACAGAATTTCAGGATTTCCCCACTCTTGTTTTAGAGACTGAACATGTGACTTAAAAAAAAAGAAGACAAACATTTAGCAGCAAGATTTATTTCACTTCCTTTCAGTAAGTAAGTGGGGGGGGAGATTTTTTGCATCTAAGACACACAATGTACAAAAAAGGACTGATGACTGTGCAACACTGAAGATAAGTCAATACATGAGAGGTGGTCACCAAAGCAGAAGTGAGTTTGAGATCGAGGACAGATCTAAGTGTAAGGAATAATATAGAAAAATGCTGGAAAGTGAAACTGAAGGTGAGATAACCATGATCCCTTTTGACATGCTAAAAAGGAGTTCTCCCCTTATATATCTTAAGTTTGCCAGCCTTTTTAAAACAAACAGACCAAATGCTGAATATTGTGTTGTGATAATCATGCTCATGGAATAATGATGATTTTATAGAGTAGGTAAATACTTTCGGCCTGAATGTCAGAATCAATTTCAGAGAATGTCTTTGGGGCTCCGTTGCAGAGATAAGAGGGACCAAGGCCAAAAGGGTGGGACCAAAACAACCACCATATTTTAATCTTAAAGTTCTTGTTGCTAAAAGGAAAGGCAATGCAACCTTTTAGAATGGGAAAAAAACATACAAAATCTGCAGAACCACCAAACACTATTGTGAGAAAGGCAGTATGGTTTTCTTAGAAATATGGGGGAGGGGGTGTGCTCAGAAGGCCATCTCACCTTTCTCCATATTCTCCATACCCCATAGAGACAGTCCCAGTTAATTTTTCGTTGTCCCACTTTTCCAGCTGCCTTTAAAATGTCCCAGTTTCTCTCCCTCTCGCTTTCCCCATTTGTCCTCAGCTTACACCAGTTGCTTCAAACTGAATCCAAAGGGCAAGAGTAGTTTGCATTCAATTAACTCAGGATGTTGGAGAAAAGAAGAAGAGTCGGAATCTTGCCTTCCCCTGAAGATTTGGGCAAAAACAAACTGCTACTGCCTCTCCTTATCTATTCTTCCTTAGTAATAATTTCTGCCATCTTGATCACTATCTGTGGCCCAGTTGTCATCTCTAATATGATGGAGGGTATGTTCTCCAAAATATCATTGTTCAGTAATTTTTAAAAAGGATGGATAACTTATGGGCCTCCAGATATTGTGGGGTCCAAATCCCATACAACCCAGCCAGCATGGTTGATCAAAGATGATGGAAGCGGTGAACAAACTTCTAGAGGGTCACAGCTTGCCCACCTCTGATTTAGATCACTGTTTTAGAACTACAGAACCCCTTTAATAGTGCGGTTGAAATTCACCTGGCATCTGGGGAACAACTGAATTTTAAAAATGTATCAGAGATTGAAAAATAGATGAAAACATATCCACAGTGAAGGGTTGACTCAATGTACCTATCATCTCCATTTGGAGACTCTGAAGTAGGGATGTGAGGACTGTTTCGTTGCTGTTCTCAAAAGTCTTTTTGAGTTCTGAAATCGCCAGCTGCTCAGTCTCTTGAAAATAAAATAAGGGGGCAGACACTTCATTGGGAAATAGGATGTGCAGGACATTTTTATTGCTTAAGAAATTTGTGTAAACAGTGTGTCAGTCATTCAGACAGGCTATTAGGTTGACCACCCATGTAGTCTTGCTGCAGCTCACAATGCAATCCTAAATAGGTCTATTCAGAATTAACTGTTTAGTTACACAGACTTGCATCCGTAAATCTGGGTCTTAAAGTTACACAAGAGTTCCTCACTCACTAACAAAATAGCAAGGTGCAAAGCTGTTTACTTATGAGTAAACCAGCTGGTTGAAATATACCACACACCTCTGGGAGCAAAAGCCTAGGCTGGTCTACATGCAAGTAAATCCCATTAAGTGCAATGGGACTTATTTCACCATTGAAATGCAGATAAGATTGTCATGCACACAGGACTTAAGGTGATGATATGGAAATTTATTTCTGGTGCTCAGGATTCTGAGATTCTGAGGAAGACTCATTCCCATTGAGAGCTCCAGCACTTTAGTCAGAATCAGAGAGAGAGAGATGGAAATCAATTTGGGAGTTATACTTGGAAAGGGACAGGTATGTGTCTACTCACAAGTAAATCCCATGAAACACAATGGGACTTATTTCCAGGCTAAGTGAGGATAAGATTCATATCTGCTTTATTCAGAAATAAGATCCATAGAGTCTTGTTGCAGCTAACAATGCAATCCTAAGTAGATCTATTCAGAAGCAGGTCTTTGGTTCCATAGATCTGCACCTGTAAGTCTGTGGAATTCTCAGTGTAGAAGTGTGGCCTTAAAGTTATACACAAGGTTTCACTGCTCACTTACAAGATAGCAAAGTCCAAAGCAGTTTACTTATGAGTAGACCTGCACCTCTGGAGCAGTTATCTCCGTTGGCCTACTCACAAATAAGTAATATTATATGCAATGGAACTTATTTCTAGGACAAGATGCCCCATCCTGTCTGTGTCTGTGCTACTTCTCACACATTTTCTAAGTGCAAAATCCTTGTCACTTTATAGATTTTTATGGATCACCTTGCATGATGACATTGTCAACTCCAGCAGCAGTCCCTCTCATCCTGACCTGTCCTATCTCCCAGAGCTCAGTAGAGTAAAATAAAACAGTAAAATGAGAAGGAGGGAGAAAAAAGTCTGACTTTGGACAGTGTGGGATTCAGACTCCCTGTGTAGTTGAAGTGGAGGTTAAGAAAGAAGAAGAAATCAGGTCCAAGCTACTACACATTAATTGCCTAAACAGAAGAAGTATGTCGGGAAATGTCGCCCATGTGTGGCCCTGGGAAAAGATGAGAGCAAGGATTTTGAAAGACATTTGAGAGGGAGGGCAAAAGGGGGGCCTCCCCACCCCTTTCCACAGAGCTCTCATCTATGTAGAACACTGCCCTCCTACAGCCTCCACACCATGAAATTTGATATATAATGTTTTTTTAAAAAAAGTTTTCCTTGTTATTTCATTCAAAAGGAAACCTAAAAGGAAATTGTGTATGTAATTTCACTATAGCAAAATCACAATGAAATCATTTTCCAATCATGCTTGCATTTCTCAGAAAAAGACAGCTGCGTAGTTTGGCATGTGGGTAGGGGGACGGGGTGAGGAGGGTGGAGGGGTGGAAGGGCAAGGGCAAGGCTGCGTCATGGAGCGGCGTGGCCATGTCGCATGGGAAGTGGCTGGATAATGTGGGGGCTTGGCCATGTCACACAGCAGTGTAGCCACGTTGTGCGGGGCACCTCCCCAAAATTGCAACCCAGAGCAGACCTCCCTCATTGCTCCCCATCTGTACACCTCTGGAAAAAGAGCTTCGCAGCAATCCTTCAAGGAAGGAAGGACAGGATAAGAGGGACCGCTTTGGGAACAAGTTTGCCATCATACAAGGTGCCAGAGTACACTGAAAGACTGTTAGGACTTTTTCATCTTCAGTATTTTCCTATGTGGGATGTGCAAATGACCAAAATGGCAATGAGGAACACTTTGGAAAAGGTTTCTGAGGAAATATGAGAGGAGAGAAGGATGTGTCTGCTAAGGCCTCAATCCATACAAATTGTATGAAAGTTACAGGCACCACCTAGTGTCTTGACACATTATGCAAATAGTGTTAGGACCCTAACTTGAGCAAATGTTCTCTGGAGATTTTCTGCTTCTCATTCTTCTGGAAATTGTCAGAATGGTTCAGCATCCTTATGAGGGATGAGTCAATTGAAATATCTCATTCTCCACAGAGCAGCAAGAACAGCAATAAAATTTCCCACCCCCTTCAGGAATAGGAAGAATAAAGGGAGAAATTTACATTGCTACTCTGAAGGTCCCCATAATTTTAAATTTAAGTTTAAGCAGAGGCAAGCAAAACACAGGTTGGCAACTCATGGCCTGTGGATCACATGAAGCAATTTCACTCCTTTTTTTTCCTGCAGTCGCTGCTGTCACTTCTGACACTACATTGGTTCACTGATATATGAACAAGTTGTTCTATGTCTCTGTTTCATCTGTCTCCAGAAAATCTGTGAGGCACTTTACTACATATCTCCCAGGGCTCTATGGTGAAGACACTTTGGCAACTTCATGCACCACAGAGAGTCAATGCAATTGTCAATGATTTCATTGCCACATGGAGTGGCAAACTGCATGCTGCCACAGCCACCAATGAGATTTGGGTGTTCGATCACTGTAGTAGAAGGCTGTTACAAAATAAGCACATGTGACAAAGTACAGGCTAATGAATGCACTTCAACATTATATACTAAACTGTCCTTATCATTCTATTACTTATTATGCATTACACTTCAACAGAAGAAAATTTCAAAAAAGAGTTTTCTGTTTTATGGAGAAAGTTTCAATCGATATTTTCATAGTAGGGCAACCAGCAAAAGGGGAAGAGGATAGGAATAATACTATGAAGCAAAAGTTACACTGTCCACATAAATGTTCAAACAATGTATGAAGGAGATTGCAAGACTATGAATATGATATATAGACTGCCATTTACTTCCTTGATGCATCTGAGAAGGCCCTTTCCAGATGACCATATATGTGCAAAAAGCTCCTCTACATGAGAGAAATCCTCATCCATCCAACACTCCTCACAAAATATAAAGGAACTCTAAGTGCATAGATATCCTCCTCACATGCACAAATGCACATGTAGGGACAGGAAACATGGCTTTGTCCTAAAGAACAGGACTAGCCCATGCAACCTCATGATCTTCCTTACTTGCTTCTTGAATGCATGGGAAAAGGATGAGTTGATGGGAAACCTATCCCCACTGACTTGTAATAAGGTTTATCTACATTGTGGAGGAAGACTAAGAAGTTGCTGCATAGGTAGAATAAAGCATGGAATGGCTTGTGCTACCGAGGCCCTGTTACAGTTGGTAGTGTTGAGCTAGTGTGTGTGAACAACAGATCACTGATATGATATAGGTGTTACACATAGCTGAAAATAACCAGTTTTGCCTTCCTGATAGGGCCCAACTTTAGCACCTAAGAAATGGTAAATTTTACATTTTGGATAGCTAGACTGGTGTAGCACAGTACCGAATAAGAGGAGAATTGTAAGCTGTGGGCTCTAGTGTTCAAATCTATGAAGCCCTGAAGGGGACCTTATGACAGAAGTGGGGAACCTGCGGTTATCTACTTTCTGCTACTTCTGCCATCCCTCCTCATTGGCCAAGCTTGGTGAGAAGTAATGGGCAATGGAATCTAGATGGCCACAGTTTCCCGGTTCTCTCTTAGGTAATGCACTCTCTCTCAGTCTCCATTCTAAATTATGGGGATCATAATACTGATTTACCTTAGTGCTGTGCTAAGGATTACTGAGATAATGCATACTGAAGTACTTTGAAAAGTCAAAACAAATAATCCGCTGCATAATTATGTAAATATTTTTATTCATTAAATGCATGGAGTCATTTTATAAGCAGTCATATGCCTGACAGGTTAATAAAATTTGGGTATTGGTTCAATATTACTCTGAATGGCTGCACCCAGGAGAACATTCTATGCTGTCCTTTCACTGAAGGCAACTATGGGCTCTTCCCCCTACACTGCTATTATTTCACTTTCAACATCCTATGGAATTCTGGAGTTTGTAGTTTACTGAGGCCAAAGAGCTCTCTGGCTGAGAGTTCTAAATGCCTCTTCCTAAATGGCAAACCCCCAGGATTCCATAGGATATTGAAAGTGGAATAATAGCACTATAACAGTGTCGTGTGGAAATGGCCTATGTTCAAAAACATAGTTGTCCCTGAGTATTTTGTGAATGGGGAAATACCAGGAGTCATTGACCTTCTCCAACTTTTAGGTAAAGAGTTCAGAATTAAAAAAAAAGACAAAAATATATGTGCATCAACAGATATTTGTGTGTTTGCATATAGTATGAACTGTGCTGCTACCCCTCAAAATAAAAGAAAAAAGAAAAGAAAGCATCCAGTGAAATATCCTAGGCCGTTGAAATCAATTAAGTTTGCTTTCAAATTCCAATAGAATACACTTTGGGTTGAGGTGTTTACCCTTGAGTACTGGATGCAGCAAATTCAATCAATTTCACCTCACTGAATATGTATTTTACTTTTCATCTTTCCTTAGAAATAATCAACATACCAAGATTTCATGAATGTTTCACCATGACTTAGATGATGACCTAAAATTAAGAATATATACTTACTTTGCTTCAAGACTACATGAAACCTGTGGGGTTAAATCCTTCACTCGCTTCACTGAACTTTAAATCTAACCCCAAGTGGCACAAAACTCTACCCACTCCTTTTTGTTCTTTCCCTCCATCCCCTTTCGTGTCGCCTTCACCCCAATATCAATTGTTTAAATTTGGGTTTTGAGCTCCCTGGGGGCTGGAATGTATTTCTTTTTCTTTATTCTCTTATGCTAAACAGGACATGCACAGGCTTGCAGGCATAAACTGCAGAGGATACTTAGATCTCAAGTTCTTACAGTCTATTTGGGAATACAAACAAAGGAAAAAGGATAGACTTCATGGTAAGCCATAAAACATGGGTCAAATACAGACAACTCTCCCCAATATATGCCCAGTCAATCTCTGAGGTTTTCAAAGGATTGCTGTTGTTGTTCCAAAAACAATGGAACGCTGCCATGGAACACTACAAAAGCAGAGCTTCTTGCTAGAGGTGCTCTCTGGAATATGCTTCTATGAGCATTTTAGAAGGCTAAAAACTTCCTTTTTATGCCAGTTTTTCCTAGATTATAAAATTGATTATAATACTATTCTGAGTGTACTTTTTTTCTAAAAGATTTGAGCCTTAGTTTTTATAATACTTGGTATGTAATCCATTCCCACCTTGGCGCTATCTTTCCGTCATGGCAAAACTGCATGCTTCCAGGAACTACCTAATGCAGGACCGGCTGAGGCCAGGTGTCATCCTGTGACTACTTCCTCAGCATTCTCTTGGATGAAATACTTCAGCCCCAAGGGCAATCTTAATACTTGGGTTGCTCCCCAGCTGGTTATAATTGGAAGGTAAGCCAGGGAAGTCCCAGCCAAACCTCAGAACTCCACAAGTGAGGGCCTAAATCCTAGGTTAGCCTCAAGAGTAGCCTCCTTCCTCAACTTAGGACACAGAACCCTAAAAAAAGAAATCCAGAGCCCTACCCTACACCAAAAGGGTGCCACTACCTGCCAGATGAACCGCCTATTTAAAGGCACCACTGAAAGCCAATCATCCAAGTCCCGCAAATACAGTATAGGATAGGCTAAAAAGAAAAAGAAAAAGGCAAAAGATAAAAAAAATGCAACAATCTAATGAGGGCACATGAAGGGATAATCAGGCTTAAAGGGTCTACAGTTTGCCCCATCACAAACCAAGAGCTGGTACCAAGCACAGTCACACAGGTCACTGGTCTCTCCCATGAAGACCATCAGATAGTTACCCTTCCCTGTAGTTACCCTACCCTTCCCTTCACCACACAGGTCCAGGTAAGTGTCAATGACCAATCATGAAACAACAAGACTATATACAAAAAACCTGATTAAATAAGGCTACTTTATTTGACCTACCTTATTTAAAAGTTGTGTTGGACTGGAAATGGAGCAAGAATAGAGAGCAACCTGATGCAGGTCCTCCTGAGACCAGGTGTCACCCTGTGACCACCTCCTCTGCTTTCCCTTGGGCAAAACACCTCAGGCTTGAAGACAAACACTTGGCTTGCTCCCCAGCCAGCCATAATTGGAAGGTAACTCAGGGAACTCTCACTCAGAACTCTACAAGTGAGAGCCTGAATACCAGGATAGCCTCAAGGATAGCCTTCTTCCTCCTCTCCTGGGACACAGAACCCTAAACAAAGCATCCCCAATGATCCAAAGAGGGCATGTGTGAAAGTGTCAGGCTTACATAGCCCACAGCCCCACCTCATCACATGCTGTGATCTGGTGCCAAGTGTCAGTTGTGAAGCAATCTGGCCTCTCCCATGGAACAGAAATAAATCCTGAAAAGCACGTATTATGACTCAGCAGGAAAGAAGGAGACTGGGCTCCCCTTGCTTAGAAACAGTCCAAGTTTATTCTTTTTAACAATCAAATGCATTTCAGACTGTTTATATATTGCTTGGCCTTCTTCAGGGGCTATATTGTATATATCAGTGTTTCAGTGGTATATCAAGGAACAAGACATATGAATTATTATTATTATTATTATTATTATTATTATTATTATTATTATTATTATTAATTTATTTATTTGTATCCTGCCTCTCCACATGGATCGAGGCGGCGAACAGCATGAAATACATTATATATTAAAATACATTAAAAGACATTAAAAACATACCCAATCCTCCCCACCCACCAACCCAGCTAAAACCAACCCCCTAAAACACATAACAATTAACAATTAATTAACTATTAAAAGAACAGCAGGACAATTGGTTGGAGGCAGTGGAAGTACTAGTCTTGGAAGGCCTGTCAGAAGAGATCAGTCTTGACTGCTTTTTTAAAGCAGTCAAGACTGGTAATATGCCGGGTCTCCTCCGGCAGGCCATTCCATAACTTGGGAGCGATGAAGAGAAGGTCCTCTGGGTAACCGCAGCCAACCTAGTTCTGACTGGCTACAGTAAGTTCTTCCCAGAGGACCTTAATGTGTGGGGCGGATTATATGGGAGAAGGTGATCCCACAGGTAGTCTGGCCCCAAGCCATAAAGGGCTTTAAAGGTAAGAACCAACACCTTGTACTGTGCCCAGAAACTAATAGGCAGCCAATGTAAAGACTTCAGAATTAGTGTTATATGGTCAGTTTTAGGTCTACCCCTGACCAACCTGGCTGCCATGTTCTGAACTAATTGAAGTTTCCAGACTAAGCACATGGGTAGCCCTATGTAGAGCGCATTGCAGAAGTCAAGCCGTGAAGTTACCAGCACATGCACCACTGTTTTTAGCTCCAGGAAGGGGCGCAGCTGGCATATCAGCCAAAGCTGCCAAGTTCATATATCAAAGCATACTGTTCATCTAACAAATGCACATACCAGAAATCCAACAGAAATTTCTGGAGTTGCTGCTGCACTCTCCTTTAAGAATAAAACTGAACCTCCTATAATCACGTGGAGCTCTGTCTCCTCCTCTCCCGTGGAAGCCATCAAATATTTACCCTTCTCCACAGTGCCATTTGCTGTGCAGTTTCAGGTAAGCAAATACCTGAGAAAGGGGACAATAGAGATTGCAATAACCACAAGACCACTGCATCTATCTCCCATGTAAACAAAGGCCCTTTCCACACGACATTGCTGTCTCGTTTCTGCCACAGGATGGCAGTGGTTGGCAGGTCATGCTTCCGCATGACGTTGTCACCGTCCCGCTGTCATTCTGTCATGGAGCATCACGCTTGCACAGTTTTCGCAAAACGGAAAAAATCGTTTCACATCTGTGATTGCGCGGTGCTCCCATCACTTCTGGCCATGCGGAAGCTGTGGAAACACATTGGCAATGCTTCCTTACATTGCACAGCAATGGAAAAAGCTGGGCTGCGCTGCAGAAGGAAGACGTGGCGCCATTGCGTTCTCTTCCACATTGACCGAGTGGGTGAACAGGGGAGCATTGCTGATGCGCTCCCTTCTGGACCTGGGACTGCAGCAAGACAACGCGGAAGAGTGTTGTCGTGCGGAAATGGCCAAAGTGATGCTTAAGATTTTGCAAAAGATTTTGATCATATAAGAAAAGACGGCTGTCCAAAGTGGGTTCAAAAAATGAAGAGGCTTCAGAGAAGCACATATTTTACACACCAAAGAATTTCAGAAGAAAAGCAACCTGCATGTTATAGATTATAACAAAGCATTAGATTGTATAGCTCATGAAAAACTATGGATCACTGTACCAAAGAAGGAAGGAAGGAAGGAAGGAAGGAAGGAAGGAAGGAAGGAAGGAAAGAAAGAAAGAAAGAAAGAAAGAAAGAAAGAAAGAAAGAAAGAAAGAAAGAAAGAAAGAAAGAAAGAGGGAAAAATCCACAAAAGAATGAGATCTTTATTGGCCAACTAAAATGCAGAAAATACATCACATAAACTTTTGAAGCTTCACTGGCTTCTTCATCAGGTGTTAAAAATCACACAGGAGAAGACAAATGACAATGTTAGAGTTGCAGGCCTACATTTTGTCTCAGATTCTACTTCTGTTGTCAGTTAAGATGATCTAGAGGGATATCAGTGCAAGAGCCACTCCACTTCTTGGCCATGTGAGGACCAGGGAGAAAGGGCAATAGAAGACAGGTAACAAAATTCTAGTTTCATTAGCAAAAGAAAAGTAACTTTCCCTGAGATTCAGGCTGCCCCTCTACTAGGCAAAACTAACAACCCCTTTCTTAGACAGAGAACACTGAATTTATCCGGAAGTCCCTGGACTGTTACATCTAGAAAAACATTTAGGTTCTGTATACCTAAAATTCATTTTCTCAAGAAGCCTCTGTGGCATCTGATAAAATTTTTAGGTGCTGTATAGATAAACTTGTCACTTGTGGTTTAAATGAAAGAATTTTACCAGTGCTGGAGGTAAAAACTTCAAAAAGTAAGTCCAAGTCCCTCTTCTTAAAGTTTCCCCTGTTGTGACCAAATTTATATCTTCAAATCCTGGAAACATATTTGGGGGTAGCCATGATGGCCATACAGCAAAATATAAACAAAATCCAATATTTTTTTTAAAAAGAGCCATACCTTTACCAGTCAAACAAAATGCAGGAAATACATCATGTAAACTTTTGATGTTTCACTGGTGTCTTCATCAGGCAAAGATGCTAAATATCATATAGGAGAAGAAAAGTGATGATTTTCTTATGGCCGATATTTTGTCTCAGATATTATCTCTGTTGTCAATTAAGATGATCTAGAGCAGACCTTTCCAAAATTTTCATGTTGGTTACACATGTTTTCGACACACATCATTTCACGACACAATAATTCAGTACCTCTGGGAGGTACCCAGAGGAGCATGTAGGTACCCTCTGGGAGGTACCCAGAGGAGTATGTAGGGTGGGGAAAGCCTCCCCCATCCTGGTCCGCTGCCATCACTCTCCCCAGGAAAGGTCTCAGCAAGAGTGGTGGCACAGGGAAAGGCAGCCCTCTCCCACCCAGTCCTTGCCTACTGCCATCGTTCTTACTGGGAAAAGACCTCAGCAAAAGCTATGGCAGCGGGCTAGGCTCAGATGGGGAGAGGTCTTTTTCAGCTGGGGAGGCAACACGCCAACACACTAATGTGTCATGACACACTGTTTAGAAAGCCCTGGTCTAGAGGGATATCAGTGCAGACAGTGACCACTCCCCTTCTTGGTCATAGGGAGACCAGGGACAAAAGATATTAAAAGACAGGTGATAACATTTCAACTTCACTAGTAACAGAAAAGTAACTTCCCTTGAAATCTAGACTGCCCCTGTCCTGTACAAAACCAACTGCCCTTTTCTTAGGCAGAGAACAAAGTCCTTGTACTGTTACATCTAGAAAGACTTTTAGGTGCTGTATAGGTAAAGCTGAAAGCCAGCATGGTGTAGTGGTTTGAACATTGGACTACGACCATGAAGAAAAGGGTCCAATTCACTGCTCAGCCATGGAAACCTAGTGGGTGACCTTGTGCACATCACATACTCTCAATCCCCAGAAAATTCCATAATAGGATCACCTTAGGGTCATTATGGTAATGATTTGAAGACTCACAATGATGATGACAACAGCAACAACAGTAAAATTTCCAATTCTAATCTAAATGGAAGAGTTTTACCTTTGGTGGAGTGAAAAACTCGATGAATTTTGTAAAGCATAATCACATTTTTCCAATGATGGAGTCACATTATAAATGTGGATCACTGTAAGGGAAATGGGTAAGCCACAACATTTGATTGTCCTGATGCATAACATATATTCTGAACAAGAGGCCACTGCCATGACTGACTAGAAAAACAGAATTCTTCTCATTTGGCAAGGGGGTCAAGCCAGGGTGAATATTATCACTCTTATCTGTTTAATTTGTACGCAGAATATATCATACAGACAGTGGAATTAGACTTGGAGAAAGAAGGTGTGAAAATCTGGAAGAAGAAACATCAATAATTTAAGATATGGAGATGATACCATACTTCTAGGAAGAAAATAATAAAGACTTGGAATGATTATTGGAGAAAGTAAAGGAAGAAAGTACAAATGCAGGGTTACAGCTTGATATTAAGGAAACAAAAATAATGACTACAGGAGATTCACATAAGTTAAAAGTAGAGGATGAAGGCACTGGCCATTTCCGCACTAGACTGTAATAGTGCTATTATTCCAGTACAAACTCCAGGATTCCATAGGATATTGAATCATAGAATCATAGAAATGTAGAGTTGGAAGAGACCACATGGGCCATCCAGTCCAACCCCCTGCCATGCAGGAACACCCTCAAAGCACTCTCGACAGATGGCCATCAAGCCTCTGCTTAAAAACCTCCAAGGAAGGAGCCTCCACTACACTCCGAGGCAGCACATTCCACTGCCAGACAGCCCTGACTGTCAGGAAGTTCTTCCTGAGGTTCAGGTGGAATCTCCTTTCCTGCAGCTTGAATCCATTGCTCCTTGTCCTAGTCTCTGGAGCAGCAGAAAACAAGCCCTCTCCTTCCTCTACGTGGCATCCCTTCAAATATTTAAACATGGCTATCATGTCCCCTCTTAACCTTCTCTTCTGCAGACTAAACATACCCAGCTCTCTAAGTCTGTCCTCATAGGGCATGGCTTCCAGGCCTCTCACCATTTTGGTCGCCCTCCTCTGGACTTGCTCCAGCTTGTCAATATCCTTCTTGAATTGGGGTGCCCAGAACTGGACACAGGATTCAAGATGAGATCTAACCAAAGCAGAGTAGAGCGGTACCTGTTCCTCCCTCAATCTAGACACCATACTCCTATTGATGCAGCCGAGAATTGCATTGGCTTTCTTGGCTGCCGCATCACACTGCTGACTCATGTTCAGCTTGTGGTCTATGAAGACTCCTAGATCCCTTTCACACATACTGCTATCCAGCCACGTGTCCCCCATCCTATATTTCTGTATTCCATTTTTTCTACCTAAGTGTAGGACCTTATACTTCTCTCTGTTGAATTTTATTTTGTTAGCCTCAGCCCAGAAAGTGGAATAATAGCGCTATAATAATCTAGTGCAGAAATGGCCACTGAAACAGTTACAGATTTTCTATAGCTTGGCTCAGTCATAAATCCAAATGGAACCTGTTGTCAAGAAATCAAAAGAAGACTAGTACTTGGAAGGGTAATTATGAAGGACCTAGATAAGACCTGGTGTGAATACTGAAGTCAGTGTGGTTCATCCTATAGTATTTCTGTTTTATCTGTATAATTATGAAAGCTGGGCAGTAAAGAAAGCTAACAGGAAGATGACACATTTGAAATGTGCTGTTGGAAAAGAATTCTATGGATACCATGGGCCACCATAAAGACAAATAAATGGGTCTGGGAACAAGTTTGAACTCTCTCTAGAAGGCAAGATGACTAAATTGAGTCTATCGTACTTTGGACACATCCTTGGAAAAGATTATCATGTTTTATAAAGTAGAAGGTAGTAGGAAAAGAGGAATACCATATTATAGACCTTCTTTTACTTGTGTGCCTTCTCCTTGTTCCTAATTTGTATATATAAGGAATACCTATCACAGTTCCAAGAAAATTCAGCAAGATTTGTTTGGGGGGGGGTGCCTTTCCCTTACACTAAGGCTGAAAGAGCATGACTTGTGTAAGGTCACCTGGTGGGTTTCCATGGCTGAGTGGAGATTTGAACCCTGGTCTTGAGTCACAGTCCAATACTCAACACGTTACATCATACTGAGGAAGCCACAGCCCTGAGATTGCAAGAATTGAGCAAAGCAGCTGATGACCACAGCTCATGTAAGTCTAAGGTCAAAGCTTTATATAGAAATTGCATCATAGCAGAGATCCTTGTAAATATAATTTGTTGCTAGGGACCACGAAGACTTAATTCAAGATTTAAATATTTACATTTAGAATTTAATAATCAAATATTTATTTAAATATTCAAATACTTGTTCAAAGTTGCTTACTCTTATTCTTCCAGTAGACAATGCAAAGGAAAGGATGCTTGTTGATGGTCTGTGGAATAGCATGCTGAGATCCTTCAAGTGCCAGGAGAGTAGAATAAACTGGAAATTGCTAATAGAAGATTACAAATGGGAAGCAGACCAAGAATACATTTTTTTGTCCTTTCCCCCAAAGCAATGCCTGGAAAGTTATGGTCTTGGTGCTGCTTTGAGGGAAAGTGCAAAGGAAATGTCATTTCTCTCCAAAGGAGCACTGAAAGTGTAGAGAAGGTAGATACTTTTAAAAGAAGGACCTACTCTCTCCTTACCCTCTTGGTGCTCCTTTGGGGAAATGGCATTTCTTTCACCTTTTCTTTACCCCAGAGCAACACCTGGAAAGTAAAGGTCTTGGTGCTGCTTTGAAGGAAAGCACAAAAGAAATACTGTTTCCCTTTGAAGGAACAGTGAGAGAATAGGAAGGATAAGTTCTGTCTTGGAAGCACCTGCTTTTTTCACTCTGTTGGTGCTCCTTCAGAGGGAAATGATGTTCTTTCATGCTTTTCCCCAAAGGAGCACTGAGACCCTCACCTCTTTGTTTCTAAGCGGGCACAAGAGTAAAGGGACTCTTTTCTATTCTCATGGCTGCTTGGAAGCAAAGATCTGCCACTACCTGGCCCTGGGCTCAAGCAGCATTGCCACACTCACCACACATGGCCTGGCCTGGGCATCTTCCCTTGTCTTCTGGGCTCTCCTCTTGCCTTCCTGCCTTCTAGGCTCTCTGGCGCACCTGTGCAGTAGTGCCTGGAGGCTCCAGCACAGAATGAGATGCACACCAGTTTGCAATCACCACTGCCACTGCCATTGTCACTGCTGCCTTTGAGGAAGCTGAGACAAGCTGCATAAAGTAGCCGCAACCAGCTGGGACATCTAGATTTTCCCTGTTTTCCACTATAAATGGCAACCCTACGTGGTCCCCTTTGAGGGCTCTGAGGGCCCCAGGTTAAATACCACTCTATTATAATAACTGATTTATTATAATTATATTGTTGTTATTATTGGAGGAAGGCGGAATCAGAGATGCCTTTTCCTGAGCAGGAAGCCTCTTTTTCTTTTGACTGAATAGGCTCTTGCTGACTTAAGGCAAGATTCTTGCATGAGAAAGGAGAACTGGCATCTAGCGGAGTGTTTCTGTTAGTACTCGATGTGGTACAATTTCTTACAGAAGGTCTTGGACAACATCTTAAAATGCATGGTAGCACAATGCATCTGCAGTCTCTTGCTTGTGATTGCCTCACAACAGCTCAAGAGGAGTGCTGGCACAAAGCCTGTGCTTTGCAAAGTCTTCCAACAGCTCTTCTCCACCAGTTCTGCAGAACAAGGGCAACACCAGAATTTCTACCATTCATGTATCATTGAATCCAGCCTGACACATACTGTGTGAATGATGAGAAATGTTATACATATGTGGCTTTATTCAAAAGAGAAGCTGAAGAAGGCCCTCTTAGCCTCTCTGACTATCCTAACATATGCCACGTTCATTTAATTCTTGCTACCTTGCATTGTATCAGAAGGGGAGGGAAAAGATTTTAACATCTTGGCTTGGCTCCAGAGTTTCCAGGGTACCTGCGTGCATGTCATCTACAGCATTTCAGAGGCATATGATTACCAGCAGGCAACTGAGTGCAATTTCAGTGTTGTCTAATGGACAGTGCAATGTCATTAGAAGTGCTGACTGTTTTCCAGTATTTGTAATGCTTCGGCTGCAGTTAATACACAGAGAGACAGAACAGGCAACAGCAAAATATTACACTGGATATCTGTTAGACTGTTGGAGACATCTGCTTCTTACAGTGATTGGGGCCAAAACATGTTAAGCCAAGATTTTTATAGCTGAAAGAGCAAGATAACCTCATTCTGTACCGATTAGTCAAAGTATAATACAAGCAAAAATAAAAGATATATCTCAATCTCTCTCACACGCATACGCACACATATATAGATAGATAGATTTAAATCCTAAGAGTGCTGTTAAACTCATTAAAGAAGAAATGAAGTTAGAGAAACTGGCCTCTCTTTCTCTCTGTCTCTCTCTTTTTTATGCTCCCAGTAGAGTTCATTTCTACTTCAACAACTAAGCCAAGGTCACATTTAACTCACTTCAATTTCACCCAGTGCACAAGCTAATGTCAATAGTACAGCTGCCACGCAGAGCTAAAGACTGATGGTTAGACAAAGCCATTTACACAAGGCTGGGTCTTTCATCTTCTCTCAGCTAGTGACATAAGAAAGCACTGAGGTTATTCTCAACTAGAGACTAAAACTGGCATATTAGAAAAAATGTTATTCTCCTTAGCTGTCACACAAAGGATCTGAAGAAATGTAGAAATGTTTTTTCCCCCTTGGTCATCTAGGGAGATCACAAAGTGACTCTAATAGCCTTCACTCTGAAATTTCACATGGTTTAAGTGATTGCCAAGTCTGATATTTTCCATTTACACTTCATTGCCATCAGAAAAAGAAAAAAAAATCAATATACCTACCTACTCAAGTGTGTCACAGGATGAGCTTATAAAAGAAGACATCAGTCTTTTTAGGGCATGAAAAATATACTTATTCAAATATATCTTATTTAAAATGACATAAATTGCAGAGGTTAGTCAAGATTCGATTTCCTCTAAAATATAAGGTTTTTAAAGTATTCCCTGACTTGCCAAGGAATAAAAATCCTTCATGTTATTGATATATACAAATGTTCTTGTTTTATGCCATTAAGGTAGCCCCTCCATGGTGTACTTTGTCTAAGTGACTCTATGAAAATTCCACAGGAGAAATGAAAACGTAGCATATTGCCACATAGACAGGATTTGGCAATTGACCAAAGCATAGAAATAGTACTTTTTTATTCATAATTTTTAAATTTTATATTAAAAATCAAATCATCTTATCTTATTGGTTTTGCCCAAATGGTAGTGAACATGATGAAGGCACCTTGTTCACATAATTTTCTTCAGTTACTACATTTATTACTTGCACATTCAACACGCAATCCAACTATTTTTTTTTGTCTTGTTTTAAGGTGCTTACAGACATACCAGGCTTTCATTGTGTAATCATGCTGCCCAGCTCATGGAAATTATGGGGAACTGAGATGACATCTTCTACTTGTTAGACTTCTATGTAAGGAATAAAGGACAGAATAATTTCATAATGTGCTTTGATTGGTAGTGCTAGGAGCTGTTTATTTGTTTATTCTAGGTATAATACTAGAAAACTATCACAATTAACAAGAGACTTATGATGAAAGAATTATTTTTAAAAATATTTACTCATGCTGTTTTTCATATTTTTAGAAACTATTGAACCTATCCTCTTAATTCTGAACACTGAGCTCCAGTTATACAATTTGTGCTTACAGACTGAATTGCAAAAAAATAAATAAAAAAAATGTGTAGCCACCAACTATCAAGGGAAGTTAATAATCATGATTTTTTATTACCTTATGCAGGAAAGAAAATTACCAAACATTTATAATAGCAAACACCAAAGCAAGCATGTGCGATTGCTTCAATAACCAGACCATCATAAGAGAGTTGCTATATTAAAAAAAACCAAAACATTTTAATTCATTGTTTTTTTAATTTATCCATTCATACTGTCCTTATTCATACTAGTTTATTTTTAAAATAAAATATGTGATTCTTACAAAACTAGGTTCAGGTACTTTTCGGTACTCCTGCTAAAGTGTACTTCTATGCTGTGACATGACCCCTTGTGTACATTTCCTGTGTATTGAACTAAAGACTTCCATATCAGTGGTCTTGACTGAGACATGATTGTATGCAAAAGACATGTTACCCAAGCTGCTGATATTTAGCGAAACCTGAAAGACACAGGTGTTAATTGGCATACTCAATCTATTTCTTACAGTATCTGAAAACAGTCCTATTCAGTTGCTTTATTTAGCTATTTTACATATACAATACCTACGTAATGTCTGTCTGTCTTCTATCATATAGCACAAGCTGTCAGGGAGATGTATACTCGCAAAAACAATTAAAACAACTGAAAGTTTTTAAAAAACCCACAACAATTAAACTAATTCAACCTGTTTAAAAACATAGACTTCCACAAGTCCAAGGCAAAACTCTTAGGCCATTTCCACACTATACTGTTATAGTGCTATTATTCCACTTTCAACATCCTATGGAATCCCGAGGTTTCAAGTTTGTGTGGGGGAATTTAGAATTCTTAGTCAAAGAGCTCTGGCCTCAGTAAACTACAAACTCCAGAATTCCACAAGATGTCAAAAGTGGAATAATAGCACTATAACAGTGTAGTGTGGAAATAACCTTAGACACAAAGATTTTGTAAAGAATGACATTTTAGATTGGCACTGAAATGAAGTCAAGATCAGTTTTATTCAGGTCTCTAAGAGAAGTGTGTCTCATAACTAGCGTGCCACAGCAGAAAAGGTGCTTCCTTGTTTGTCCACATGATGTTTTCATCTGCTGGGAAACAGATGAAGGTTTCTCCAGCAGGTCTCAGTGCTCAGCAATTGATACAGAAAGGCACTCCTTCAGTTATTAAGGTCATTTACAGCTTCAACCGTCTTCACTAGTACTTTGACTTCAGATTGGAAGCATATGGGTACCCATGTCATTCTTTTCAAACTAGTATCATGTAGTTTCTGTAAGATGTTACAGGTAGCAATCTCTAGCTCATATTATATACCACACTAGCTGCAGCTTATGTACCATCTTCAAGAGCAGCCCCACACAGACTGCATTCTGGTCATCTAACTGGGAGGTGTTTGGACTACTTTGGCCAAGTTATCCATGCTCAGCAAAGGCCACAGCTAGCAGGCCATTCAAAACTAGCCTCAGGCAGTTTGAGCTATAGGACCCACCTGGGCAGGGATAGAACCAGGGTACCTCCACCTTCTCCTTCAGGGAGTGTAATATTATCCAGAGCAGGCCATTTACCCAGTTCCTAGACCTGGGAACCACCAGCCCACTGATCACGCAACTTATCAAAATTCATCTTTAGTCTGTTGACTCTCATCTAATCCATTATAGCATGCAGACAGCTCTGGTTGACACCAATGATAAGATGAAACAGATTTGAGCATCATCAGCATCCTGATGGCATCCAATCCCTGAACCCCTAATGACCTTTCACTACAGATTTGTATTAGTATTAAACAGCATGGGGGACAGAAGATAACTCTGTGACAATAGTCATGGGGTTGAACAGACATTCTCTCTGGAACTGAACATCTAGATTGGAGCAGAATCATTGCAGCATGATGCCTTTTACTCTTACCCTGAAGAGCTAGTCTGACATGATAGCATGGTCAATGGTATCAAAAGCCACTGAGAAATTCAGGAGTACCAACAGGACAGCACTTCCCAATTTCTCACATGTAGCAGATCATGTATCAGGGAAAACAAGAGTGTTTTGGTGCCAAACTTCAGCTTGAAATGAGATTGAAAGAGGTCCAGACAATCTTTTTCCTCTAAGAATGCTCAAAATAAGTTAAAGAATGCCCAAATATGTTTAAAATTTATTAAGAAATAGAAGGTCAGATTCTTATTTGTCTTCTGTGGCACACCACATTTTCAAACATCTTAAGAAGCATTTCTTAATGTTTGCCCTCATGTGCAATCTGAAGTGGTATAGCCCATTACTTCTCAAAGTGGTGGTCCATGAAGTGGTCCATGGGCTATTGTCTGCAGTGACAATAGCTCAACGAATAAAATAATGGGTTGTAGTCAATGGGCAAAAATATTATGCCAGTCTCTGGCACATTCAGAAAACAAAACCCTGCCGGTCCCCATATCAGATAGCTTGAAAAGTATTGATATAGCCCACAATAATCTCAGTAGTTCAGGAAATAGCTACTGAGGCAAGACAGTTAACAAATAACAGTTTCTTAGTGAATGTATGTCTAGCGATTGTAAGCAAAATATTGCAAATAATGTAATTGCATATAACACATTCCTTTTTTTCTCTTTTGTAAAGAGCACCTAACAGAAACCTCCCCCCACCCCAACATTAATGCTGACATGTTATGGGTTTCAGTGTAATAAGAGGTGTTTATTCATTATGGTAACAAAGTTTGGAGGAAATTTTCTATTTTTAAGCTGTCTTTAGTTTGTTCAGTGTTATTAGACCAAAGTGCTACTAAAATGTTAGTCCAAAATGGGAACTTATTAGCCATTTCCACTAATGTTTCCAAGTTGTGTAAATATCCACTGGTTAACACTGACACATGCAGATAATGATCCTCATCCAGGATCATACAGAAGATCCCCCAGCTTCTGGCCATGTGACTGTTATTCTCCTGCTAGAGGTCTTCTGGCGGCTGACCTTAAAGCAACAGTGACATGTTCTACACAACCAAGACACATGTTTACCTCCACAGTGAGGATTAAGTCTAAGGACTATGCCTCTTTCTAAGGACAACAACAACAAAAAGATTTTCCACCTCAGCACTACTCTTTGTCCCCAAAGTGCTATTTGCTTCAGGGATCTATACCTCAACCTCCAATTAGAACTATTTTTTTAAAGACTGACACTGGGAAGGTCCTACACTCTCATTTTCAAAAATAAGAGTAGAGCAATGCATCATTTTGTTCTGCATCTTCGTATAAGCTTAAGGGACGTATAAATCTTGTCTGACCAACCTTCAGTGAAGTTGGTGATAGAGAGATAGTAAATAAGTAAATATTTCTCAGTGGTACTATTGCCGTGACTTCTGCTAGACCAGTATTGAATAGTTCCTTCCTCTTTCTCCCAGAAAAGCAAGTCAATTTATAGATCATTCCAGAGGTAAGTCTTATACTGAATGGTACATATTTCTTTGATCTCTTGCTGTATAAAGTATGAGTTCATCTCTATGATTTTAGAAGGTTTTTTTACTGAGCCAGAGGAGAACAGCAGGTTTCTTTTGAGGGAGGTTACTTCTCGTACTCACCTTATCCACATGTTCATTGTGACACACTAACCATATAGCAACTAAGCCATCCCCCACAGTTACAAGTATTTCAAGGTCAATTTATCAATTTAACAGCTTCATCTTCTTAATCACTAAACTTCTGTCTCTTTGAGCCTGTGCTGAAAGACTCTGGCTGCTAATTAAAATGGAGCTTTACTAGCAAGTATACAAATTAGATCCTGTCAGTAAGTTTATTCTAACTATTGGTCATTTCTAAATGCCTTTTTAATCCCCTAATTTTTACATTAAAATTCAAAAGCCTAACAATCTTAATCACCCCTACATCAAATTCATCATTAAGAACAGGAAGCCAGATGGTATAATTTTGATTTACCGGACTTCAGCATGAATTAATGTACTGAGTGCCGATAATGAATACATCAAACCTGATATTGCAGAAACCTATGAATCTGGCATGTTAAATTAATAACACACTTTGCACAATGAAAGCATGTAAGCTCATATAAAACTGAGGAGTAATGGTCCCTTTTATTTTAAATGGTCTTTATTAGCCTTCCATTTTTGCCTCTTAACAAAAAAGAAAAGAGGAACATTTTGTTTAGAAGTCTTCTGTTCATTTTTCTTCAGGTAGAACTTTCAGTGAATGAAAGAGCAAAAACAATGAAAGATGATCTTGTGATTGACTGCTCTTGAATATTAGAATCCCTAAAAGATTGTGTTGTGGTTGTCCTAAATAAGATACCATATAAGATCAGTAGTCAGCACTGGCCAACTGAGGAAGCTGCTTCAGTTGGAAGATGCTCTACAATGGAGAATGATGGCAAAATGTTGTAGGACAGAGCTGTGTGTGTTCCCTTCAGGCTGTCCTGTGCACTTTAAGCTATCCTCTGCCCTCAGATGTAGTAGGATGTCCAAATTGCCAGTACTGAAGTAAACTACCAGTTCTGTTCCATTGGCTACTGTACATGAAATTGAGGGGTGCGATCTTGTCCTTCACCTAAGACAGCAAATGTTGTGGACCAACCCTGCCACTGATTTTCCAAGTGAAGTCTGGGATGCCCCGAGACATTTAGGAGTATAACAGGTTTCTTAAGATGCTAGCAGTTAAAAGTTACTGGTGAATCTGATGCTGTAGGGAGGGCAAATTAACTCTTGATTTTACTGCCATACCTTGCACAGCTGCTAGGCACTATTCCTTCTCTTATTCAACTTGAAGAAGCTAGATTTTAAAAAATCTTATAGGAACCAATGCATTTTTTCAGCTGGGGTAGTGGTTCCAAATATCTCCGTAAAATAATGCAGAGATATCTGCTTTCAAAATTAACAGTGACTAGCTTCTTCTGTCTTATAGCAATGACTATCATTATAAGTGGGAATCAAATATGAATTTCTGCTTTAAAACATCCTTCTTTTTCATACTAAAAAAATGAAATGAAGGTTGGAATGAATCTAAGGCTGATTTCGTAATACATATAAATATAGACTCCCAGGCCAATAAGTTTGGCTGAGTAAGGCCTCTGCTATTACAGTGTTGAGGAAACAACTAGCTCAGTTACAAAAGAGTAATAGCTGACATGAAGATTAAACCTTCCTCCATCTTCATTTGTTCACTTTGTCTATGTACAATAAAGAAATGGTTCAGCAACTTAAATCTGGGCATGTTAAAAAGCTGGGAAGAACCAGTAAGCTCTAAATCCAGTGATGCACTGACATTCCCTTCTCACAACACAATTGCCTTAAAACAGAAGTGGAGGGCCCTGTGATTCTCCAGATGTTGCAAGATTTCATCCCTTGTCTTCTTCAGACAAGTATGGTCAAAAATCAGGGATTATGGGAATTAAAGTCCAGCTGCATCTAACGGGCCATAGGTTGCCTGTCTGTACCTGAAAAGGAGTATTATTCAACTGAAACTTATACTTTTTTCCCCAAGGGTATTTTTCAGCAGTCACATATAGGTTTGCACTGTCAATTAACCATGTGCCTTATAACCAATCACAATGCATTCCTAACAATGTTTATTCACACATAGTCCCACTGAGCTCAATGTAGTTTATAGTTAAGCAACTGGATATAATATTGCGACCTAGCTGATTAAATTTTTTCTTAAGTGGCGAGTGTGGTATAGTGGTTTGAGTTTTGAACTATGACCTCTGGAGACCAGGGTTTGATTCCCCACTTGGCTGTCGAAAGCCACCCACCTTGGGTGCATCACACTCTCTCAGCCCCAGAAAACCCCATGATAGGGTTGCCTTAGGGTTGCCATAAGTCAGAAATAACTTGAAGGCACACAACAAAAGCAACAACAACCCAACATAAAAGTGTTGCTTTTCTAAAATACCTAATGAAGTGTTGTATAAATTAACAATCAGTGGACAAAGATTTTGTTGTTGTTTGGTGTCAAGTCAACTTTGACCTAAGGTGCTGCATGAATGAGAACCCCATGAATCCCAGTTATTACCTGCCATGCTCAGATTTTACAAAGTCAGGGCCTTGGCTTCTTTGATTGAATCAATCTATTTGTAATGCAGTCTTCTTGTTTTCCTGCTACCTTACATTTTAAAAGGCATTATAATCTTTTCCAGTGACTCACATTGTGTCATGATATGTACAAAGTACAACAGTCTCTAGCAGTCTCTAGTTTAGTCATCTTGGTTTCCAATGAGGCCTAATTTGCTCTCAGATCCAATTCTTTTTACTTTTTGGCATATTGTGGTATCCCTGGAACATTCCTTCATCACTACATTTCAAATGTTTTGATTTTATTCCTGGGAGAAAGGAAAGCATTCCCTCAAAATTTCTCTTCTATTCTCTATTTCACTGACAAATCAGATGCAATGTTGTGTCAACCAACAAAACTCTTTCCTGAACTTGTAGCTCACAAGTGAAAATTTTTGCTCAATGATTAATATTAGATCTTTTATGTTATGTAATTAATAGCTTTTTGATTAGTCTACTTATTAAAGATGTCTAAGGGTATGAATGTATGCAGAAGGTATTATAACTAAAACTGTCTAAAGATGGGTTTTGTAGGTTCATAGTATTCATTGCAGTTGTTATATTAAATCAGTTCACTTTCGTAGATTTGTGTCCCATAGTCTTGCATTTGGCCCCATTGCAGTGATACTTAAAGATCACTGCAAATCAATTGCTTTTGTTAAAAGCATGTTGATGTGGCTTCACATTCCCTGTAATGGAACTTCACTCAGAACCAAAACTCTGGCATGTTTGGCTTACTAAGATCTGAGGGTACACTATTAAACAAGTAGAGACTAGCATCTCAACTGAGCTAATTATTACTTTTCTAGAAAATAGTAGCAGCACTCTTTCCATTACTCTTCTGCTGCCTCTAGTTTCTCCACATCATTAACCCCTTTCTCCAAACGTCTAAGAGAAACAAGCTCTTCACATTTCAGTATATCCACTTGTTACTGCTGCTATTTACTTTCTTTTGAGAGTTGTGTGACATATGCAGGGCTTTTCATCTCACACAGCAAAAGCTGGGGGCAAGGGTAATGTGCTGGGAGGACAGAGCTGTGTTGCTTATATGAGCTCTGTAAGCTAGTCTGTTACTCTCAGGTGTGGTGAAAAGCAAGTACTGTACATGGAAGTGTGAAGAAGGTATCAAAATGTCATAGACAATAACCATACGCAACCAACAATGTGTTTTCCCCCATGGGAGAAAATAACAGTTGAAAGGGGATTTGACTCAAGAAAATTGCATGGTGAGGGGAGGGAATAGCAAAACCAGAGCTTGGAAAGTTTCTGTGTGGAAGAAAGAAGCTATACATAACTAAACAGTATAGTAATAGATGGCTTGAGCATGCCTTAAAGTCCCCCCTGCTTTGTGCTGTAATCCTGGTTAAATATCCTTATTTCTCCAGTGCTATTTTTAACTAATAAAGAAGATACCAACTCAGAAAGTAAGCAAGCTGAGGTCTTTTCACACTAAACAAATTATAGTGCTATGATTCCATTTTAATTGCCATGGCAAATACTGTGAAATACTGGGATTGATAGTTTTTTGTCAGCTTTGACATCAGCAACAAAATTGAAACCTCTCTCAGATGGTTGTATGGGAGCAATAGACCACCACACTTCCTACTACCTTTCCATTTTTGTTGGGTTTTGTACAAACTTGGGCATTGCACAAAATAACCTCCATGATTTTTTCCCCCACAAAAATCATTCAAAATTTGAAAATCATTTCAAAGTGTGCAAAATGTCTCATTAACTCATCCAATGGGAAGAAAACTTTTGATTTTTAACTGGTTTGTTATTCTTGAATGTGAAAATAAGATAAATCTTACTCTTGGGCTTACTGTATCTATATTTATATCTATCATTATGAGTCTAGATGGGGACATAGATAGTAATACTGGGATGAGACTCATGTGGCTCTCCAGATGTTTTTGGACTGTAACTCTCAGCCCTGCCCACAATTGTCCATGCTGGCTATGGCTGCTGGGAGTTGTAGTTCATCAACATCTGCAAGACTACATGGTCCCAACCCTGTAGTAAATCAATTTAAAAGTTAGTTAAAGTATCTCAAACAAGGTGGGACAATGTACAAACATCCACAGCCTAACAGGTTAGAACCAAGCTATGGGCACTGAACCCTAAAAGAAGAGCCAAGTTTTGACTTGGTGCTGAAATGAGGCCAGTGTTAGCAATGGTTGGCTTTTCGAGATGTGCTAAGTGTGCTTGGACTTTACAACGGACATGCAGAGAGTCAACACTCAAGTCATTGATATAGCCTGTTCATACCAAGGTAGCCCTTGGACAGTCAGAGAAATCCAGTGCTTTTCCAGACATTTGATTCATGGATGTTTTCAGTCAGCAATACTTGGATGACAAGGGAGAGAGCCCTAGGGAAGTTTAAGCACAGTTCTTCAATCATTGTCTTTGGTCACATTCTGAGCAAGCCAAACAAAGCTTTGCTTCTGAAACCCCTTTTCTTCTGCTGTCCTCAGATACAGCCATCTGCTCTGAGGTGACAACAGAATTAATGGAAGAGTCTCCAACTAACTAGGGGCAAATTCCTCCTTTAACCCAACTTTGAATGTATCCACTTGATTGGGAAAAAAATATTGGGAGTTGTTATCTCAGGACACATAAACATGCTTTAGGCAAGAGTCCTTCTGCAGTGCCACTCTGGTAATTTGAGAAGAATAAGTTGGTCCCCATTGCAAACATTTTTACTCTTAAATCTCTAGATGTAGCTCATTTGACAGACCTATTATAAAATGAAAAAATGTAGCTCTGTGTGATTTGTCCATTGTCAACATGTTAACACACTTTATTTGAAGGTGGATTGATGAAGGGTTGTTGAAGGAGTTTACCCTCCTGATTTAAAGAATAGAAAATCATTTTTTTTCCAGCACATTTTTTTCTTTTTTTCTCCTTAGAAGTTCACAAGAGTAGATATACAATTATACCCGACTTGCTGATGCAAAGGAACTGAACATTTAGTTTCTTGTCACTGTCTCTGAAATTCCTAAAGGTACAATTAGCATTTCATTTGACATAATGTTGAAAGGTTCATAGATTGATCTTCCCTAAAATGCAGCAAGAATTTTTTGAAATGCAAATTTTGACATTTATTAACTTTTATTCCAGATCTGTTTATAGACTGTAAAACTGTGCATACATTTAACTCGAAGAAACTAAAAGGACAATGTTTAGGTGGATACTCTGTGTTATAATAAAAGTCTATTTTATTGTTTCAACAATGAAATTTTTATTATCTGAGATTTATGATATCAGCACAGCAGTTTTTACTGCATGATTCACAGTGTTTTTATAGATGTATATTCAACAAAACAAGGGAAGAAATTGGACTGCAGTGTTCATTCTCAGGAGTGCATTTCCCCATTGAAATAATGTCAGCAGTTTTCCACCTTCAAAGCCCTGTGTTTTCAAATCAATTAACAATTCTAATTGTGCAGGAACAGTTGTTCACTTCACCCTGTGAATGGGACAGGAAGCTATCTTTCCAATTTTTTAAATTTTTTTTTGAAGTTCTCTCTCTTTTTTTTTAAGGCCCTAATCTTCTGAATCACATTTAATATTAAATGCAAATGAAATCTTTAAAAAGTGAAAAAGGGGGGGGACAGCTTTGTAGCACAGTTTATTGTAAATACCTCTTTCCCTATGCCCACCCCAATGTGATTCACATTTTTATAGTCTCCTTGATTTTTTTCAAGACCTTTCAAAAAGGTGAAGGAAGAGCCATCTGCGATGCCAGCAACGTCTCTTTAGTATTCCATTTTTTTTAAGGAAAAAAACCCTATTTTTAATTTTAAAAATTATTTGGACACTCATAAAAAGGAATTGATTTGCATAAATGCAGAACCAGCATTGACTTTGACTTAACTAGCACATGCAAGAAAGTAACTCTGAACTGCATCTATTAAGCTATTCAGAACTGAGACAATTTAATATGATCATTGTAGCCAGTCAGGTGTACTAGACAGAGTATCAAGACTGAATTGGGGAGGTTCAAATCCTCTCTTAGTCACAGTTGTTTACTTTTTGGAGCAGTTATGCTCTCACAACTCAATCTGCCTCAAAGGGTTGTTGTGATGATAACACAATGTGCTATATCAATGCAATCAATAAACAAAATGTACTGTATATCCAAGCCTTTGCTGTCATTTTTTAAAGGCTCCTGCATAAACAGTACTGAAAGGATTTGCATACTTCTTCTTTAAAATAGTTTGATCCCATACAAATAAACACTCTCCTTCTCACATGGAAAAACTTCCCAGCTCACAGTAATTAAAGTCATAAAATCAATTTTGATATTCTTACTGTGCACCCCTATGTCTATTTAATTACAGATAGGCATTGTTGTGTTCAGTGGGGCTTCTCCAGGAAGTGTGTTTAAGATTATAGTCTACCAGTGCGATGTTACACATGCATACTCAAAAGTAAACCCCCTTGGGTTCAACAGGACCTACTTCTTCTTAAGTGTTTATAGGGCTGCAGCTGAAAACAAATATTTCCGACACAGCAATGATATAATTAAAAAGAGACAGTACAAATGATCAGCAGACCAAATCTGCTATTCCTTCAAAAGTCATGTGAATTTATGCAGCTCTCTTAAACCAAGTCTAGTCATTGGTCCACGTGGTTCACCATTCTCTGCGCTGATGTGTGGCAGCTTTCCAAGGCCTTAAGGACACCAAAACATACCATTTATTGAACATTATTTTACCAGTGTTTACCAGGGTTGTGCGCACTTTCCCCAATATGTGGATTTTTGTATGCATTTTCAAAAAACTAACAAACTACACAATAAAATTTGGCAAAGTGGGAATAGCATCATTTATTTTGCTTCTTGCTTCACAAAATGCCAACTAGTTAAGCTTACATGAAAATGAAACATGACAGAATCCTATATCTAATTTTCAACTGTAAGCAAAAAATAATTTAATCAGAAAAACAAGATGGCTGACCATGATGTAGAAGACCATCTCCAAGTGATTTGTGCATCTGCACTGCCTACTATCCAAGTGCTGCTTCTAGGTTTTTCTGTTTTCTACAGTCCTTCCTGAACCCTATCACTAACTGCCAATAAAGAGAGCTTGATCTATTTAATACCTCCTACGTTCTAATAAAAGACATAAACAGTGCTATTCAATACATGTCTACTTAAAACTAATGGTCTTTCCGCACTACACTGTTACAGTGCTATTATTCCACTTTCAACATCATGTGGAATCCTGTGATTTGCAGTTTAGAGAGGGGTATTTAGAATCCTCAGCCAGAGTCAGTAAACTACAAATCCAAGGATTCCACAAGATGTTGAAAGTGGAATAACAGTACTATAACAGTGTAGTGCAGAAAAGCCCTAAGTGTTGCCAGGGGTTTACTCCAGAATGAGTATGCTTTGGTCTGGAGCCTTACAATGCAGTTTATTGCGGCTGCTGGCAATATCCAGAGATGATAACAACAACAACAACAATAATAATAATAATAATAACAACAACAACCACAGGTAGATTATACATTATTCAGCAATATTACATAAAAAGTAAAGTGTAAGTTATAAGTTCGAATAAAATATGTAAGTAAAAATATAAATATAAACCATAAATATATAAAATATCATTTATAAAATTTCCATTATAAAATATCAATTATAAACTATAAAATGGGACAAGAGAAACATATATTGATACAGAAGATAGCAGAGGTCTGGAGCCTTAATATATTACCCATGTGAGATAACAACATCATTTTAATTCCTCCCTTTTCTATTTTTATTTTCCATCCTACCTGAAACTGAATTGAAAACGGTTTTTAGAAGACGCTTATTTTTAAACACCCACAAATGCTTCTCTCAGCTTTTTCTGGACAACAGAGGCTTCCAGACAAGTCACAGGTCATCACTTGAAATGAGAGACAGTTTGAACAGATGCCTGCCATGCAGTCACTCGATTTACTATGCAGACCATAAGGGAAAGTCAGGAAAACAACTTCCTTTAGAGTCGAAAAGCAGCAACGGAAGGACCAAGGCTAGAAAATATGCATTGAATTCAAGTTGGAATATTGGATGTTTTAGAATTACTGAGCCGAAAACAAGTCCTCAGTTTTGAAGCACCGTGCCAAAGCCATGCACTCAAGATAGTAAACAGGGCAGGTCACCCATGGTGTGCAGTAAATGCATTGCACCTTAGCTTCCTTCTTAGAATAAGATAGGGCAAGAAGTTCATATATACCATCTGCAGTGATAGTAGCAGTAGTAGCACCGGCAGTTAATATTAGTAGTAGTAACAGTACTATTTGAGGTTTTACCCTGTGTTTGGCAAGACAGTAACATTCCGTCCAGAAATTCTAGCATAAGCCAAACTATGAACTCCTGTCATTTTTGCCCATGTGTTTTCATTTGACACAGCACAAAATTACAAATACAGAGCCAGCCTTTTCCACCTCACCTACCCATCTTGTGCTCAGCTGCTCTGGTGTCAGTTTTAATCCTACAAAAATTTCCCTGGGACAGTGATTGATCAGGGTTTTTGTCTGACCATCTAATGAGTGGACAACATTTTGTTTGTTTCTTTCACATCTACACTGCCTTTCCTCCAAAGTGGGACCCAAGATTGTTCACAGAAAGAATCAGCTGAAACCTGACAATAAAAATTAAAACACAATTAAAACCATAGCTTAGAAAGAACATTAATAGTACAAACGTTTTTAAGGGATAGAGCATACAAACTCTCCTAATGCTCCCTGCAAGCAATTGCTCATTAAAAGCTTTCTTGAACAAAAGGCCTTTCTCTGGTAGCAAAAGGAAAGCAGAGAGAAGGCTAGCTGAGCTTTCTGTGGAAAGGAATTTCACAGGCTGGGAGCAGCCATGGAGAAGTGTCTCTCCTCTATCCTCACCAAATAAGCCAGTAATGGTGGTGGAACTGATAGAAAGCCTTCCCCTGCAGATCTTAAAACTGTGGCATTTTATATGGGAACATACATTCTTTCAGACAGCCTAGATCTAAGTCATATAGGGCTTTATACTTACTATGTTGTCTGAGAAGATATATTCACAATATAGGATATTATTGCCTCTCTACATCTGTAGTCACTATTCTGGGAATAGTTTTTAAAGTCCCAAATAGCCTGAATCCATGTCAATTGAAGGGCCATCTGAACCCATATAAACCTACAAAGGCCTGAATATAGGTCCCAGATGCTCTGCTTATTATCAAGATATGTTGAGACCAGTAGACACTCCTATCTGTTCAATCTACAATGGGGGGCTCAATACCTTTCAAGTTCAGACTAAAACCCAGAACTATACCGCTGACATGGAAGCCACTAGCCAACAATGTTGACAGACACAAGAGACAGAACACTTTCATGAGTGGCCTCTTGTCTTTGGAACTCCTTCCTTAGAGAAGATACATGTCTATGTGTGTGTGTGTGCTTGTATGTATGTGTCTTCAAGTTGCCTGTCAACTTATGGTGACTCCATGAATTTCACCAGGTTTTCTTAAACAGGGAAACTCAGAGGTAGTTTTGTCAGTTTCTTCCTCTGAAATATAGCCAACAGCACCTGATATTTATTAGCAGTCTCCCATCCAAGTATTACCCAGAGCTGACCCTATTTAGCCTTCAAAATCAGATAGGATCTGGTATCTTCAGGGTATCTAAGCAGCAAGGAAGATACATACTCTGTATTTACAATCTGCTAAATGCATATGTTATTTCTTTGCTTCAGATTCTGCTTTCCAAAGAATTATGATGTTATGTATTGTTTCTACTGTTGCTGCTTCTAATGCTAAATTGTGTGTTTATTAATGTCTGATGTATTGTATATTATTGCATAAAACATTTTCGGCAGGTTTTATCTTGAAAGGCAGCATAACATATTTACAGGTTTTGGAGAAGTTACTTTCTGGACTACAACTCTCAGAATCTCAGTTGTCATGGTCAGTGAGCCCATGGAATTCTAGGAGCTGTAGTCCAAAAAAATTAATTTTCCAAGGCTCTGCACTTTTGAAATAAAGAACAATGTGTTCTCCAATTCTGCCTGAGTGCAGAAAAAGTACAGAATTCTACACTCTGAAAAATCTCCAGGTTGATTTTTAAAGAAAGCTTTTTCTCTTGAAACTGCAAAGGTAAGCTTTAAATTGGAACCACTTTATGAAATTATCTAAGTGAAAGTAGAAGACAGTAAATTTTTAGGTAACTGGAGGAGTTTGGGGTAGTGAGCTTTACTGCTATGTTTGTGTTTGATCTATAGGTGGCTCTGTGTCCAAACTGAGGCTGTCAGCCATGCTGCTGTTCTAGACTCCTCTGCAATAAAGTTGTTCTGTTAAATGTCCATTTTGTCTGCCACCTTCTCTGAAAAAGCCTGACAAAGTTTCAGTGCCGGTTGCCCTTTAGTATCATCAGCCAATCCACATAAACTGCTTTTAAATAGACAAAAACTGTGATAGTTAACTTGATTTGCATATTTTACATGATCGCTGAACTCAACATTTCTTTGTGCAAGATATGAGATGTCTTGAATTTTGTGAGTGCCCACAACCCCACTTTTCACCAAGTATATATACTCTTGAATCAAAAATCACAACTTTTAACTTAAAATCAGAAACGTTAATGTAGTTTTTAATCTCTCTCTCTCACCCCCTCCCCATTACTACTTTGTGTTCCCAGAATATCTCTAAATATAATCAGACTCCATAATGTATTCAGCCTGGAATTATCATGTGTGTGGCAGAAGTGCAGAAACTTCGCACCTGTCAGTTCTGGCTGATTTTCAAACACTGTGTGTGAGTGTCAGAAAATGACCTGCCAGTCTGTGCTTATGATTAAGGTGCTCTTCAGGTTCTTCAGAAGGTTTTTAAAAGAGTGTTTATCCTTGAAGGGTTATTGTCTCTAGGAATCTGTCCATCTTTTACTCACCAGGCCAAAGGCTTGTTTTGTGAATGAGAGGTAAAATAAATTTATTTTCCCTAAAGCTTTGGGTATTGTGTGCCCATTTTGGTCTGTTTTATGCAAAGGTTCAAAATGTGACATTTAAGCAGACCAAGAAAAATGTCTCAGTTGGAATGGAATACAAGCAAAGAGGGTCTGGATCCTTTGATCAGTGCCATCTGTTCTTACAGTAAAACACCCTTCAGAGAAGCAGTCTGACTATAGTGTACACACACACACACACACACATATATACACACAGAGAATACAAAATGTCCTATCAGTTTAGTTGAGTTGAATAATTAATGTGTGCTCACTGGCTAAAAGAAACTAACACCTTATTTCTCATCTGAATGTCTCCCCCATGCTGTCTTTGGGTAGATTCAAATGACTTCTGTTTTCACCATGCTATAACTCCTGGCAGTAGGGTAACATATGAAACCTGGTCTTGCAAAAATGGCCTATTACAAATGTTGAGAGGGGCATAAAGCATATGCTCCAGCTGTCCATATTTACCAGGAATAGTCCAAATCTCTCACTTCTGCTCCTGCATGATCTTTATTTTGCTTTCTGAAAAACAATGAGGATATCTTTTGAGCAAAGTACTAGCAAGCACACATGTATGGTAGTTTTGGCCAGTTGGATCCCAAAGGGCTTCTTCATAGGATCTCCCAACCCATTCAGCATCTACATGAAACTGCTGAGGATGTTGTCTGCTGATACAAGATATGGTGTGATGATTAGGCTCTACCTTTCTTTTTCATTTAACATTAAGGAAGCTAGGAATGTTTTCAACCAATGCTTTCCATAGTGCATTAGATATGGGCAAATAGAATGGCTTAATCCTGAAGTGCTGCTCAGAAGTAAGGCAACTAATCTAGAATAAGGTGTCTGGCTATTCTGGATGGATATACTGCTTGGTGGCTGGCAGCTTCCTCACTGTCTGTGAGATGGCAATTTAAAATTTTGCCCAAGCTTTGAAGAAGCTATCCCAGGTGCTGATCCTTAACTCCAAAATAAGTTTCGCACGTTGGATAGCTCCTTCCAAGTTCAGACCCAAACCCACATCAGATTCACCACTTCTACTTAATTTGGTGATTAGATCCAACAGTCACCACTGGCTATATTTCCTTGGGAAGATCAAGTTTGCATTCTGGGAGCAGGGCCCTTTTAAGAGCCTGCATAGCAGAGATCTCCTCTGGCTGGACTACAGAAGGAACTGAAGCAGCCAGGGTCATGTGGAGAGGGCTTAGCTGTGCCTACAGGTCCTTCTGAGAACGCTATGGATTGTTGCATCACCAGGGCAACACTGTGAAAGGAAATCCAAGCAATTTCCTTATGCAAGCCAATAAAACATACAGCCACTGGCTTTTGAGGTTTAAAGCCCCGCAAGGATTCTAACCTTTGAATGCTCCCAGACTGTAGTTTTACTTCTGGATGGTGGCTACAGTTGGCATCTATTTCTGGAGAAAAACTAGTCACAGTTACACATGCATTATTGTTATAAACTCTACATGAAGCTGAATTTTTTACATATTCAGCTAGTTCAAAATGTACCAGTCAGAATGTTGGCTAGAATCCTCTTCATGATGAATATTGTTTGCACAACATTGGTTTCTGACTAGTTCCAAGGCATCATTTCAGGTTGTTAACTGCCACCAAGTCAACTTTGACTTATGGCAACCCTATGAATGACCTCCAAGTCACTTTATCATCATCAGCCCTGCTCATGTGTTAGATTCACAGTCATGGCTTCCTTGATAGAGTCATCTGTAACATGCCCCTGCAGTTCCTAGAGTCAAGCCCCCATGGAGAACCCCAGTTGCCTTGACCCACATCAATAAACCAGTTCTGCCAGTTAGCATCTCTACCAGGAATAGGTCTTTTGTAGAACTAATGGATCTGAATCACCTGTTGAAGTTCAGAATACTCCAAAATATTTTGTATAATAACAAGAATAGCTCACAGCTGTATATTGTTGCTTGGAACATGGATTTTCCCTTCAATATAGTGAAGACTGCAGACATGCTCAGCAAATACAGGTGAGACGAAAGTGAGTAGCAGATAATGTCATCTTTCATGCTAATCAAATAGTCCTGATCTTCTTGCCCTGTGAACCAGGGCTGCATTATCCCAGCAGTGTGTACAGATGTGAAACAACTTTCACTCTTTTCTCTAACAATTTTTGCAAGTAGGGCAGCTTATTTGTAGAGAACAAAGAAGCAATATGATTTTGCTCCCCTTGTAAACTGTAAATTATAAATTCTCTGAACAGTTTTGCATTTCTAGAGATGAGCAGTTGTATGATTTTTATATTTCATCTTTGTGACACAAGTAGCATTGTTCTCATGTAAAGTCTTTGTAAAAGACATTCCCCTAGAAGACGTTTGGTGATTAGACCCAACTTGTTTTTGTATGTCATTGGAAAGACAAAGCAAATGCTGATTAAAGCAATTAAAAGTTTCCTTTGTTTGCTGAAAGAGATGTACTCAGATAATGCCTTTTTTGTTTGTAGACATCTTAATAAGCAGTAGCAGAATGAAATGAAATCTGTCATCAGCTATATTCATATCTCCCCCCTTAGATTTAACTGTCTGCTTCACGTACAGATTAAGGGCAACTTGTTACCCAAAGTTCCTTACATGTTTTGCATTTGTTCTTATGAAATGTTTAATTAGGAAATAGCAGTGGCATGATCAATATGAGATTATGTACTATATACAAAACCATGTCATTTTGCAGTGTAACCAAGAAATTGTGCCCTAGTTGGAAGTATACAGGTGAAAGCTGTCCGCCATAATAGTCAAAGGCTAAAGTCAGAGTGAAGTTAAGGGACAACAGAACATGTCTATCTTTTCAAGATTCTGAATTTTATTATTTTTCCTAGTTTTTGTTACTCCTTTGCTTTTTCCAACTGAAATAAATGGCTCCCTTTTCCCACATTAATTTAATGTGGAAAAATTTATTGCTACATTCGGGGACACTGGATTGGATCCAAACTCAGTCATGTTTTGGGAAGACCCTTTGAGCTTCATTTTGTCAGAACTAAAGTCTCATTAGTTTCAATGAATCTACTGTAGAGTTGAGACCCAACTCCTTGTCAAAGTAAGACAAAACCAACCCATTTCTCCTAACTCTGCCAGCAGATTCTAGCAGCAGTTTCTGAAACACATATTCCTCCCTTGATTTTTCTTTTGCATTATATATAGAAATGTTAGATGAGACTATTTAGCCAAGATGTTCTCATTTCTTTTGAACCTTTAACCCAAGGCCTTTGTCTCTATGAGCATCAGGGAACAACTATCTATAAAACAGTATTTTATAAAAATAATAGTTTTATTAGTAAAAGAGGAACTTGCTTTAAGAGATGGATGATTGGCCATTCTAGGTCAATGCCATCTCCACCAGTACTTCTCCAACTGCATTTTTCCATTGTGCCAGAGACCACCACCATATTTGAGCTTTATAATTTCAATAGTCACATAGTTTCTTGCAATCTTGCTGCAGACCAAGAGCCAATGGCCTAGGGACAGCCATTGGTCTGGAGACCACCTCTTTGACTAGCACTGGTCTATGTGGACTCACAGTAGCTGTCCACTAATTTAAGAAGTAGTACTTCCTATACCTACCTGGGCTATCAGGAACTGAAACTGAACTCTTTTGCAGGAGGCTCAGCTGTTAGCCATGTAACAGAGAATGAGGCACATACAACTGTTTTCAAAGTGACTAACTTAACCACTGTGACTCATAAGAAAGATAAAACAACTTTACTACTTTGCCAAAATAAAATGTAAAATGGTATCTTTTGGAAATTTTAATAATGAATACTCTTAGGTGAATGAATAGTTTCAGAATATCCAATAAATCCGTAACATACTGTATCCATATTTAACATGAAAGGTTTTCCAACAGTAGCTGCCACCTAGAAACAGTCAGAGTTTGATAGTATCTTACATGTAGTAGTCAGTGGCCAAGATCATTTATGGAATAGTATAGAGTAATAGTTCCACAAGCAGAACTATACTACTTCTCTCCCTGTCAGTTGGATTCACCATTTAGCTGTTTTACCTTCCCCTCCAACCATTCAGAGTTTGGTGAAGAGCAGGAGGTTTAGAGAATTGTCTGGTTATGTGCCTATAGGCAGCCACAGACTAATGGCATCATCCACCGAGATCTTCCAAAGTAACCTGGAGTCTCAGCAGATGCTGTCACTAGTCTGTACCTGATTATGGGGACATAGCCTGATGCCCCTCCAATCTACTTCCTCCTCATTCTTCAGCAGCCACTGAATGTCTATGGGGTGGACTGTAGTGGATAAATGGTGAGTCCAGGAAGTGGCTTTGATTGTTGCAGAGGGTAGTGATGGAAAAGAATACCAACTTCTACTGTAACCAGAGAGAGAATGACAGTGAGGAAGAAAGAGTTTTAGGTACAAGATATGTTTGTCACTGAGAAGACACCAGCCAGTATGGATTAATTATTAATATTTGATAGATTACTTATAGTACATCTGTATAAATTTTGGAAAATTTTGAAATCCAATGCAATTTGATTTCAGCTATTACCTTGTACCACTTGAAAATCTCTTCGGCTGCCTTTGGAAAATCATCTGTATAAAATCCCATACTCAAAAGCTTTCTGGCCTTCACTTTAGAACTGAAGACTTCCCAAGCTCAAACCTTACAGGTTGTTTGTTTGTTTTGTATTTGCATTGATATATAAGCCAGTAGACAATTTTTAATCTATTTCCAAATAGGTTATATCATACTCAAAAATACATATAGATCATTTTGATCTTGAATCTTGTCACTCCAATGCTACACAAACAGAAACTCCCTTTCTACAAAACAGTTGATTTATCTAACTTCTCAAAAGCTACATTCATAAACTTGATCTCAAAAGACTTACTTTATAAGCCATAACCCCTACATGGGAATGGGCCTGACATATTCATTCTCTCTTCATTGGAGAGAATGAATTTTTGCAAGGTCCATTACGGGGTTAACTAAGCAATAACTGAAAAGAAAATCCACCATGAATTTTAACAGATTTTTAAAATGCTTCTCATTTTTAAAATCACTTTGGTTCTTCTAAACATAAGGAAAAAGCATGGGCAATTCAGGGCACTGTAGTTGTGCACCAGTCACAGAAAACTGAATCAACCACACATCTGGAGGGTTAATTTTTTGTTGTGCTTTGTGCTTTGTTTTGTTTGAATTTTTTACAGGCCCTATTATATGATGCAGGCATCAGGAACACTCCAGATGTTTTCAGCTACAAGTCTCACTATCCCTGATCATTGGCCATGCTGGCAGAAAACTGGAGATCCAAAAATATTTAGTAAGCCCAAAGATACCCCATATCTGATCTAAGAATGCCTGGAAATGAAGCAGCTCAGAGGAAATAAATAAAGGTATTATTCTTGCAATAAAGGTGTTGAAGAAAGAGAATAAACTGGAAGATGAAAAAAGATGCTTTTCCCTTTCAGGTTCTGATGAAAATGGATACAGTATATAAAACAAGCACAACCTTATTCAGTCTCCCACACAGTGCTCTTCTCCAGAAAGCAGAACTTTTCTACCTACAGCAGTTCACAGCTGCACAATAGTCTGTCTCCTTTTATAAGCATTATTTTTACCCTTTATTATTCAATAAATTTTTCTCATCTCCTTTTACTCTCAAAAAACTTAAGACCAAGCAGGTGAGTTGCTTTTCTTCCTTCTCTTTTTCTTTCTGACCATGAGATGCGTCATTACCATTGACCTCACTACTTCTCCTAAATAGCCAGAGAAGGGCAACAAAATTGTCAATTAGATTTGCAGTATGCGGGAGTTAGCCTCACTCGCACTTGCCTGCATAATCATGCATATCTTTCTTCTATATCAGGAGTTGTTCAAGCCTATAATAACCAGGGTTCAACAAGTCTCAAATGCTTTCTCTTGCCGATGATATGGAAATTGTTGATTTGCTACAGATTACTCAGGATCTTGGCAGAATGTCACACCTCTGAGAGCCTGAGATGAGTGGCCAGCAAACATGGAATAGCAGGAGGATTATTAGCATTAAGCAGACCATAATATTGTAATATTTTTGAAGGCAAGAGCATGGTAATTTATTATCATACACATCACTAACTAATAGCCTTTACTGATAGGAGGCCACAGCCTAGAACAGGAAGTAATCAAAAGGTCAAACGGAGGTCTGTGGGCAGAACTCTAAAGAGAAATAGTATGCTAGAGTGAATTAGTTCACAATAGTATGCTGTGGATAAGAAACATTTCCCTCCTTTCATGAAATTCTGCACACCTTGCAGAATTTGCCTTTTCTTACCACAAAATTTGGAAAGCTTCATCAAAAGTTTTTTTTTCTTTTTTTCTTTTTAAATTTTAGCATTTGCAGGACTGCAATTAAAAAAGGTGCACAAATACCTTTGGTTATATTACACCCAAAACTCCTGCAGAAAAGAAAGCTTTGAGATAAGTACAGCTGTTCACAAAATTCCTCACTATTTTTCAGCAAGACCATATGATAAACCCCAGTATCATATCATAGTTTTGTAGTTATACTGTTTGTTTTTGTATTTCTTTGAAACCTTCAGCGGACTACAAGCTCTGAAGCTCACTTCTTGCAATGCCATATGGTACATCTGCAGCTACAGAAATCAACCCAACTTGTGTTTAAACCGTTTCCATGTAATGAGGCTTAATTAGGACTGCAACAGAGTGATACCAAATTGCAAGCAGCAGCCAGGATGTAGTTACAGCCTGCATGAGTAGTCTCATTCCAGGTTTAGTCACTAGCTCACATTTAATCTGGCTGTATTGGGTCATATAGGAAGTTTACTGGTTCTGTTCTATCCTAATTTAAGACTGTCACTAGTAGGATCTTTAAAAACCCCATGGGAAGTCCCTGGTTTTGTACCTGTTCTTCCCAGTTTTATTTAGGAGATTCATGTGAAGTTTACTTCATCCCAAAATATTTCCTGTGAGCTCCTTAAATGAAATGTATCTATGCTTGCCTTTTGTGTTTCTGCATTCTGAGAAAGAGCTAACATGGCCACCATCAAGTAAGCACAGCTGTTGTTTCCAAGACATAGGTTCAAGAGAGATCAAGTGAGGGAAAGAGGAATGCTAGCACTAAAACAAAATTATCCTAATGCTTCATGCATTTCAAGCATTTTAGCACTTTGACTTCTGAATAAAAAGTGCTCAGTGGACATTGGTAAAAATAAAATTCTGAAATGTTGCATGAGACTGTGTGATATATGATTGGCGGGAGGGGAAAGGGGAAGGATGCAAGTGAGGGACAAGAAAACATGGAGACAACTTGTGAATGAGAAGATACAATCAAAACAAAAAAGAATTGGATAGTTTCAATGCTTCCAGAGACTTTTATTACTTCTGGAGGTGCCCTGACAAAGATAAAACACTCCTATGTGGCTTCCAACAACTGCTTAGAAAAAGGTTCTCCAGGTCTTCTTTCTGCTTAGTGTGTCTTCTAGCCTTCTGTGCCAGGAGATGCCCATTCAAAAGACTGCTGTTCAGAAACTACTCTCCACTGGTTGCATTATCTTTACTTCATGCTATCCAAACTTGGGCACCCATTTCCCATTCAAAAACCTGAAGTTGTGGCTATGTACCAGGGGAGAAGTGCGCTTTCCACAAGATCTTTGCTTGGTCTCCTGAGCACTTTAGAAGAAGGGCAGGATATGCAATAAACTTCCAAAAGAAAAGATTAGCAGTTCAATACAATTAGCTAATAACCTATCAAGTCCTTTTTGCATTCAATACTATAGGAGGAAGGCAGAGTGCTAGGATGCCTCTTAGCTCCAAAGTTACATTGCCTAAGTTGGTGCTACTCCCATGATGGGTCATGGACTGCTACTGGTCCATGAGCTTTTGGTTACCAATTTCCAATAAGTTTCCAGTGAAAAAAAGAAACAGTTGTACTCAATGGGCACAAAGACGTGATGTTACCCTGCACATAGGGATAAAAAGCCCTGCTGGTCCCCACATAAAATATCCTAAGAAATGCAGCTCTAAGATCACAACCTGTTCCAATTCAAGCGCAGATCTTTTCTGTGGTGCCTCCTCCAGAGCAGGGACAGGAAATTATGGCAGATCCAGAGTCCATTTTTTTTTGTTCCAACAACCCCCAGGGGCCTCATGCCAAAAATGGGCAGAAGTTGCCAGATGTCTATTAATTGTCTTGAAACAGTTAAACAGTGCAAGGGAAGGGAGGATCTGCAGCCCATCTAAAAGATGAGTTGCCATTTCTAGAAGACTCCAGAAGAGGCAGTTCACCAATTTTGGGCCAGAAATAGGGCAGCCTGGGGAGTTGGGGGGGGTAAGGAGATTGAGGGTTACATAAACAGCCTGGAGGGGTGCACGAGACCCCAAGAGTACTCCTGCCCTGAACAGATCCACCTGGCACCAACACTAACAACTTTGCTGACTTGACAGCATAAGAGAGATTTTTATTTTCACAAGGCTTGAATATGAACAATAGTTCTTGCCTTGCTATTTGTTTGCTCCTCATGATATCTCTACAAAGCTATATTTAAAAAATGTCTTTCTTTGCAGTGCTTCTTAATATGCTATTTTTCTGTTGCTTTCAGTGTGTGTTTTTTAAGTGAGTGTTTATTGGTTTTATTACTGATTTTACTGTGTTGTTTTCTCATGTGTGTTGCCCTGATAACTATGGCTGTGCAGCAGCTCATAAATGAAATAAATATCACTGCTAGTAATTTATTTATTTATTTCAATTAATTAATTAATGGAATTTCTAGACGGCCCTTGAGGCCTAGGTCTAAGAACAGTTTGCAGGTAAAAACTGTAAATAATCAACAAAGAAGAGCAGAGAGCAGTTAAAGACCACACGCCACAGAAAAAATACCCATACTGAGTCAGATAAGGATCTCTGAAAAGGAAATTTCAAAAATAAGATGGTATAACTGAAAAGCAGGACTTAAAGAAGCTATTTTGGGGGGAACTGCAACCCCCAGAAACACCAGTCAACATAGCCATAGAACATACTGTCTGGCAGATCCTAGAAATTATGATTCTCCAAAAGTAACTTTTTCATACTCTTCTGAAAAGGCCCCAGTTCTTAATATCCCCATTCCTTATACATACAAGATATTGCTTTATTGGCCTCAGACACATCCAGGCAACCCAGTGAACCAGGTTCTATTGCTCCGTCTTAGCTATGTTTTAATCCCTGTTTCTCCAAATTTATATCACACTTTTACTTGAAGTGGCCAAAGTATACATTTTTTTAAAAAAACTGGACTAAATATAAAAAATCTCAAAACAAGAGAAGTATTTTTTTTTCACCACCAAGGCATATTAGCAATATAGTCACTGGATGCAACATTTTTAGGAGCTAGGAATCAAAACCTTGCAGGCAAGAGAACACCTCAAAGGTACTTCTTAAGTTCAAGACTGAGGAGTGGCTCCCATTTCTTCATCAGCAAAATACGAATCAGATAACAATTGATAAGCAAAGGGTGCAGTCCTGTATGACTCAGAATAGCACAGTAGCTGCATATATGGACCTAAGTTCAGCTGTACCATATGCCATCCGTCTGAACTTATAACCATTGAGCCCCTCCCCCCATGGCCATCCCATGCTTTGTGGGGAGTTCACAGAATTGGAGAAGCATCTAGTTACATCCCTGCAACCAGACATGATTACAGCAGCAGGTCTCATCGCTGCTGTCATAATTTTGCATATGGCTATAGGGACAGGCATGGAATGGCTGGCCAGGGGATTTCAGAGGCTGTAAAGTAAGTCCAAAAGTGGGCTTTGGGTACCATGGAAAGACAAAGGGAATACCAGCCTCTGCATTCCCCCTAAAACAGATATACCTAGGCAGAAAGGAAACTTACATGTGCTTTTGCCACTAACAGGATGCTAGCCAGAATGTATTATGGAAATTAGAGCAAGAGGGGAAGGGAGAGATAGCCTTCCACCATAGCTATCAGAGACATTGTTTGTGCTTGTGTTTTCAATTTCCCTTTGCAGGATTACTGGGTTTAAAAAAGTAAGTTTCATCTTCCAGTCTTCTAAAAATCTCATCAAAGTTCAGCATATAAAACTCTGTCCCTCATATTTGTACAAAAATGAAAGAATATATTGTCTGCACACATTATTTTATTGTTTAAATGGTTCTCATTCATGTTTCATTTCAATAATATTTCCCCGGCTTGTAAAGCTTATGTTACGTTGAGCTCCTCTTTAAATTCACAATGCATAAAACTGCCAGGTGGCCTAATAGCAGAGTGCATTAACAGATTGAACTATAAATCAAATGGTTGGGTTCACGTACTGTAAAAATATCACCATTTTCTTCCAGATCAAAGTTTGTATACTTATTTTCTCAGATGCTAACAGTGAACCCAAAGATACATTTTCCCCCAAATGCCTATAGTCAAGGTATGATGATTTATACAGCTCTTCTAGTTCAAGGATAGGAAGATAGTCAACAAAAAGGTACTATTGTTTGTATTTATTCTCTCATAATTTTAAAAATTAAGCCATTCACCTGCCATTTTATTCACTGGATAAGACATGAATTTAGACAACCATGGTAACACAGAAAGTGAACATTTGTCAAACAAACAATGGCTTGTTCATTTCCCTCAGCTGTTGAGAAGGATTTCTGTGCAGTAGTAACCCCTCTATGGGGCTATGTGTCTCTTCAAGATCCCATTTGTCAGTTACATAGCATATCTTTATGCCAGCATAGCTATGCTGTAGTAGCTGGATCACACCATTGCACAACTGATCACACAAATGGATGGTGTGGCTATGTGCATTCCCAATGCATTCCTACCTCCATTGCTAATGATTGCACTTATGGAATTTCTTAGGCAGCGCTCCTGCAATGGTTTACTTGAGTATCACAAAGTTTGTGTAATCCTGAATAGGATGCTGCTGTTGCATAACCTCCTAGAAAATCACACTGCTTGCAAACAGGCTTCCCCCACTTATCTGACAGGTTAGGTTATCAAACACTGGAGCAGTGTCACCAAACAGAATTGGTTGAGAAGCAGAAGCCATGCACTATACAGTAAGGAGCATGAAGGACTTAGGGAGGTTAACTTGGGACCAGCTATATGTGTGCTGCTTGCAAAGTCTCTTAGTGCCTTCCCCAACCCACCCCAGCTTACTTTGCAAGTGGTGCATACATGCAAGAAGTCTCAAGTGGGCCTCTGTAGGCAAGGGGAACTGATGAAAGACCAGAAGCCCTGCTGAATTGATGAAACTTGTCCTTAATTTGGAAGTGTTGAAAGAAGGAGTCATCAGATAATAGGGCATCAAAAGGCAGGGGCTTCCTGTAATGACATTTCCACTAGTGTATAAACTTAACAGAATCCCAACATCTGTTACCATTTTATAGCTGCTGTTTGCCCTTCCCCTTGCTAAAGGAGCAGGTTTCTCTACATTGGTGTAGGGCTTGGAGCCTTCAGCCTGATTTCAGAAGTCATCTTCAAGCAATCAATTCGTACTCCTGACAAGAGTGATCCCTCTCTCCCCATCATTCCATTATGTGTAAAAGGAGTAAGGAAGAATAACAAAGGACTAAGAGAGAGAGATCAGGTTTATTATTTTGTTGTTTTAATATACTTCTTGCCACAACTTTGGGAGAAATGTCAATAATCATTGTGGCAGGCAGGCAGGCAGAGAGAAAGAAATGGTGGTAGTGGTGGTGGCGGTGATGGCGGCAAATGCAAGGAAAAGCTGAAAGGAAGGAGCAAGCATTCCTAAAGGGACACCTTCCCCTTCCCCCCACACCACCGTCTTAGATCAGAGGGTAGAAATGTGCTTCAGGAATCTTCATGCACAATATGAAGACCCTTGATGGTCCGGAGCTGGATTTGTTTCTAAGACCCTTACCACACCACACTGCAATCCCACATTGTCACATCACAATCCTGCCAATGCCATTGCCAGGATTGATTCGGGACCAGAACACTCCCCACTGCACTGGTTGGCTGCTGGCAGATGGGTAATGTTCAGGACATGCTGCTTCCTCCCACAGTATAGCCGGCCTCTTCCTCAACTCTAATGAGGAAGGAAGCACTTGATAGTGCTTCTGCCCTTTCTGCGTACCCGCAACCTTGCGTGAAGGGAGGCTAATGATTCACTGTGCTATCACGACAGCTGAGGATGCAACAGCAGTGGCATCACAATGACATTGTGCAGTGGGCACATGTCGCGGACCAGCAGCAATGCATCCCAGTGCCAGGATTGCACCAAATTGAGGTAAGGGTCTAAGTGGCAACCTTCTGTGTCAAATATTAGAATTTAAGATTGATAGGGCAAGGACCTTCCTTTCTGTTGTCACACTGTAAAACACCATGCCTACTGCTCCTCCAGAGATGATATAAATAATGAATAAATACTAATCATCTGCATGACCAACATCATCAATCACAAACATTTTTATTTTCCATAGGTCCTCTTCTGCCTTTGATGACTGCAGTGATGATAATGGTGAAATATTGTTATACCAGTTCCATGGATTTGTTTTTTTTGATTGACTGTTGTTATTTGCCGTCAAATCATTTTCAACTTACAGAGACCCTATGAATGAAAGCTGTCCATGAGCCCTGGCCATCAACAGCCCTGCTTGGGTCTTGCAAACTCAGAGCTGTTGCTTTCCTGATTGAATCAATCTATCTGCAAAGTGGTCTTCCTCTTATCCTACTGCTTTTTATTTTTCCCAACTTTATCGCCTTTTTCAGTGAGTCATGTCGTCTCAAAAGATGTCCAAAGTATGATAGCCTCAGTTTAGCTGTTGAAGCCATTGCAGATATGTTGGCTCAACTATTTTACAAGTGAGTTAATGGGTCTCCTCTAACTGAAACTAACCAACAGAACTCTGGCCTTGGTTTAATCTTTCAATCAGTGCATCATTTTTAGAAGTCTTATTGCACAGCTGTTACTGGTGTACCAAAAAGGTGCTTCATCCAAGCCTTGACCAGTTGGAATAGCTTTGTCTCTCATGCTGCATTGTGCACTAACTGCCCCAAATAATAGCGCATCCCAGAAAAACAAAGGTCTTGTGCTGAAATGTCTTCATCTCTTCTGGGTTATTGTTTCAAGCTAATGTCTGCCATTCTGTGCGAGTGTTTATTCAGCTTCATTTAATTTCTTATTATGCCCTGCTTTTTTGTCAATAGTGCATTTGGAAAGCATATTTTCAGTGCCTTGCACAATAAGCTTCTTGTGGCTGATGTCTTGACAGAAATTGAGATATTGATGTAAAGCTGTAGCTATTGATCCCACTTTGTTTCTTGGCTGTAGTCAGATGCCGAGTGTATAGTTTATAGTATTTCGTTCTTGCCATTGTCTTTGAAAATAAATAAATAAATAAATAAATAAATAAATAAAGGGCTAAAGCAAAACAGGCCTTCTGGAGTTTCAAACTGAGCTATAAAATAATGCTCTAAATGTCAGGAGTCAAATTAGACTTGTATCCTTACCTGGAGTCATGCTACCACAGCAAAAAAAAAAAAAAGGGGGGGGAGGTTATGCCTTAGAATAACAGTGATAATGAATCTGATACTGTCATCATTTTATTGTTGAGGGTAGTATATTATGGATAGTTTTTATATCCTTCTACAATGGATAACAATGTAAAAGCTATCCATAACATAATATAATATCATACGCTTGGTCTGCAGTCTCAGATCTTGACCTCAACAAAGAATATTTCAAGAAGTATAAAATAACCTCTCCACAGGACTATTATACAGGTAAATAACTGGAATCTTGACAGATCATTTCAAAAGTGTTTTTCTCCCCTTTATAGAACACTTAGAAATTTACCTCTACAAACCAATCCTTACTCAGAAACAAGTCTGGACTCTGTATCAGGGCTGCCTGCAGTTCCACATTGGTTATATGCTCAGAACCCTGAACTCTGTGAAAGAGGATGAAAGTTGGTTCATATTCCTCTGCTGGGTGCTAATCTCACCTTAGCCAATGCCTGTAGTGCACACAGTATGGCCACTGTGGTTTCTGGAGTATATGGCCAGCATCACACAGTAACATTTTACAGCTGTACAATGGCACGGAAGGGGTTGTTTTGTACTTGCTAAAGCTGGTGTCATCATTAATCTTCACTGAGCCTTTTAGAAGATAAGAAGATGAACTGTGCACTTGCTTTCTTATGGTACTCTTTTGGCCTAACTAGGAAAGGTTACATCAAGGTAATTTTACATCAGCTCTCTTTATTTTTTTCTATGACCATAGTTCTTAAGGAATAGGAGCTTTTGTTTAGACTTCTACTACAAAACTTATTACTTGCAATTATATGCTTTGTTCCACTTGACAGAGGAGGACATGCATAAGCCTAGAAAACCTGAATCAGCCCAGTTGTCACCTGGACAGAAACTACTGTTTGGAGACCTCAATTCCTCCTGCCATGAAAGTATTCCAGTATTCCAGTTGAATGAAGATCATGCAGCCTTTCTCTGATATGAAATTTCTACTGTGTCCATTAATCATCAACAAAGTTTATTTTATACCAGTGATGTGTGCCAGTCTCAGTACCAAACAAAGCATTTGAGAAGTCTAGAGCTGAGGTGAGTGCCATCTTAGAGAATGGTCCTATTTCAAATGCACACAGGAAAAGAGACAAAGACATAAATTGTTCCTTCTTCTTTTGTCCCTGGATTGACATAAGAAGCCCTGGAGAAGTCTTGAAGAGCCAGCACTGCAGTGTCTCACAACAGGCCTGCTGAATCTACAACCATTGCAGCACCAGTGCAGAGAAGAGCCAAAACATAGGCTACTTCCATGGAATGGACCTCATGTTTCTGCAGTATCTGAGTGCAACAGGAGGGAGACATTCTGAAGCAGTTTCCATTCAGAATCAAACTTTCATTCTGGTCATCCAAAATCATGGAAACTTTCTCCCCAGGCAGTCACTGCTCGGGCTTGCTAGTTTTTAGGAGGCAGGCTAGAACACTTTTGCTTAGGAAAGGTTTCTATTCTCTTTAAAAGATTAGTATGAAGTGGCTCCCCTGATTCTGGTCTTCCATTCAATTGTATTGTTGTTTTTAGTTTTTTATGTGTATGATTTTAACAACTCGAAATACCTTGATAAGAAGGAGAAGCATTGCATGTGACTATTTTAAATAAATAAACTTGAGCGTTGTATTTTCAGTGCAAAACATTTCTTTTCAAAAGTACAAATTGCACTTCTTTGTTTGAAAGGTCAATGTACAGAAAACTTAAAACAGTGTTGTGACTAGAAAAGCAAACCTGGCCGAACTTGTTTTTCGATGCATTATTTGTCAAAACAGTACCGTTCAAACTTGCTCCTTGCAAGTTCTCAGTTTGTTCTTACATAATGCTTGCTAGCAGCTTGGATTATGCCAATATTTCACAATTTAGGAACAACCTCTTAAAATATAAATAGGCATGAAGGGTAAGAGCAAAAAAATAAATAAAAAGCATCTAACACCATTCATCTTTATCCCAAAACATTACCCAATAATTTAACTTCTTTCCACCATGGTTGTAATTAAAATACTTGCATGTAATACATAAAAGCTTTCCACCATCCTTATTAAAGTCAGTGAGGATATTTCCATTCTCTGCTTCAGTTCAGAAAAAATTAACTACAATCAGTCTAATTGAGTATAGATTAAAATTCAGATCTCTCTATGCATAACCAGTTTGGAACTTAGCTAACAGTGTTCATATATTATAGTTATCTTCTCTGGTCAGATTCATGTTCCTTAAGTTTTTACAGTGATAACAACTACTGTGGCACTAGGACATAGATGGAATGGCCCTAACAATACTGTAAACATTTGGATTCTTAGCTAATTCCCCCCACAGCAATATGTTGATATTATTAGATTGAGTTCTGTCTACCACAGTGATGGCTGATTAAGGCTTACGAGGTACAGGAAAGATAAAATGCAGTGATGTCAGGGCATCAATAAGTTGTATCAGAGTTTAGAGAGGGGAAGGAACATAGTATGACATTACAAGCTTTGGTAGCCTTTATTCCCCTCTTAGTTGGAAGGCTCTGTTCAAGCTCAGTACTTCATCCTGTATAAAAGTATGGGGAATCTTTGGGTCTCCATATGTTTTGACCTGCAGCTCACATCAAACCAGCCCAACATAGCCAATTGTATGGGATCTGAGGAAATGTAATCCAAAATATCTGGAAAGCCAAAGGTTCTAGATCACACTATTATACTGCTTCTAATGATGTCAAACATGGGACTAGGCATAATGGCAGGTGATCTCATTAGTGGATAAGGAATACTTTTTTAAAAAAATAAATAAAAAAAATAAAAAATAGGGAATGGTGACCAATCTGTGAGTAACTGAGTGAATTTAGAACAAGAGTAAGATCTATAGGTATGCTGAAAAGGCAGGGACGTGTTTGGAAGTCAGAAAGGTTAGCTCACAGTGGATATACGCTACACAATTATAACAGTTTCTTGCCATTTTAATTGTCCTAGCTCCATCTTATAGAATCCTAGAATCTGCAGTTTTGTGAAATACTCAGAATTCTCTGCCAGACAGCTATATAGTTCATGAGAGTGCACTAGATCTTTTTCCAGACCATACACCCCAGAATTCCAAAGAATGGAGCCATGGCACTTACAGTGGAATCAAAATGCTATCATTGTGCACTGTGGATGCACCCACATTCTGAAGAAGAAAAACACTAGATGACACTTTCACAGAAAATTTACCTTACAAAGAAAAGTTAAAGAGAAATTTCTTACTGCTATATTGCTGAAAGTTCAGCCAGTCCATTTCACAGGTCTAGTTTAGGCAGCCATATAGAAGTGCCAGTGATATAAATCAGAATTTCTATCTAAAGCCTATATAGATGTCACAATTTATATCCACTACAACCCCTCAAACTGTTGCCAAAAGCATAGGCCCCTCCATAGAGGTACCAGTTCACACATTCACGGCCTACACAGTTGCAACATTATGGCTACTGTCATGAGTTCTTATTGGATTTGTTAGGTGTGTAAACTGTCAGGCCAATACATGACAACTTTTCCAGGTGCCACATCTGGCTACAAAACTGTATTTCTAGGTTTTGCCATAATACCATAGTAATATTAGTCATATTTAAGATGTCATGGACACTGCTGTTTAGACTTGACATGACTGTATAGACTTGACATGACTATATATATATATATATATATATATATATGTAGTTCTGTCTGTTTTAACTTTTAAAACTCACCTCAATTTCTGAACTAGAGAAAAGGCAGAATAACAGTAGGAACAATATTTGTTTTCCCAACGTTTCTTGGGAGATGAATGGTTATTATGAGAAGGAAAGGAAGAACTGAGAAGACATATGAAATCTTAGTATACTAGACAGATGTTTGCTGCAGATTATAGATTTCTGGTAAGTGGTTTAAAGTAATAAAGTAAGTCCTTTCAGAAGGACTAATTCCAGGTTCACTTGTCCCAGTTTTCTTTGAACCATTTACTCAGACATAAGTTAAAAGCATCTAACACCTAAGTAAGCATATACTTCACATGAAATTTATTTACTTGTATTTATTGACCTTCCATTCCATTATATATATTATAATGTAATCCAGAGCAAGGAGTCAAAGCATCAGTTACTGGCTAGGTGGGGGTGCAGGAAGGATGTATAATGGAGAGACGTAGAAATAAAATATGTGAGATGGTGTTAAGATGGAAACACAGATCTGCCAGATCACATTGGTAGTTGTTTTGAAATATTTGTATACATATCACAATGGAACACCTTTCAAAGCATTCAAGGCAGTAGCCATGTCAGTCTTTTACAAGAAAAACAAAAAGTCTTACAGTACATTAAAGACTAATCAGTTTTATTGGGTAGACTAACCAACTGACCTAACCAATCTTATTTGTGGATAGTAGTGACTGGCTCTTCCACTACCTGAGGTGAGAGTAAAAGTGCTGCTGCTTCCAACTACTTCCTGGCCTGCTCCTGACATTTCTGTGAAGACAGCAGTGCCAAGGAGCAAGTGCTATACAAGTGAACAGGTGGGAAAGAGAGCAGAGCAGAGGAAGGGCAGCCAAAGCCACTGCTGTGCAAATGAAGGTGCAGGATGCAGGAAAGGAGCAGGAACAGCAACCATTGTGAATAAGTGAGGGGCCAAAGAATAGAAAGGGCAGGAGATGGATTGCCAAGATGCATCACATGACTGAGCAAAACATTAAGGGAAGAGATGTAGTTCTTTACTATTTTTGTTCTTGGAGGAAGCAATAAGTAATTTAACAATCTTCCTACTACTGCAAGAAAGTCTCCAAAAACTGTGCAGTTTTTGAAGACTACAATAGGTCCTCAATATTTACGAGGAATACTTTCCCAAGCAAAATGATGTGGATAATGCCAAATGCTATATTTTGGCTCCCAAGCCAGGGGAGCTGGCAAGAGTGAAAGGGAGCTCCACTGCTCAGTTTCTCCTTCTTTCCTTTCTGATGCCTTCCTTCCTGGAAGGGCTTGGCAAGCAGCCCCTTCCTTGGGTGTCAAATCCAGTGGTAAGCCCATAAGAATGGAGCTGTATGTATTTTTCTTAGTCAAGGAAGGAGTCTTCATCTCCTTACTCAGCCAAGAGAGGCACACGGCTCTGTACAGCCAGGTTTCCCAAGCTTCTCTCAGCCAAGCAAGGAGTATCCTCCTTTGGTTGAGAGGGGTGAGGGAAGCCCAGCTGTGTGGAGCCACACATCTCTCTTAGCCATGGAAGGTATCTCCCTCCCTGGCCAAGAGAAGTGCACAGCTCCATGCAGCCAGCCTTCCCTCTTGGCAGAGGAAAAAGTCTTCCTCTCTCCCTGGCTGAAAGATGCACAATTCTGCACAGCCAGGCCTCCTGCTGCATTTGGCAGGAAGGGAGTGCTTTTTGGACCTCAGTGTTACTGCAGTTCCTAGACCGCACTTCAGGTGACATAGATATCATTTTGATATCACTAATTTGGCTCTCTTCCACCATCCCTCTCCATGTGTTTGTGAGGCCCCTGGACAAGCACAGAACTAGGCTCGGCCACTAATTGCTGCAATATTCTAACACAATACAGGCATGCCAGAAATAGCCAGATCTCCACTTTAGGAGACCTCTATGCAAACACCCTCATTATGTATACACGTTGCTTACAAAGAACTTCCTGCCTCGAGCAGGCAACTTGGCAAGCTGGATACTCAAATGTCAAGCACTGTGCATCTGCATACTGGCTACTCCATTGTCAATTCGGACCTAACTCAATCATGTTAAATTTTGACCTTTCCAAAGCTTTGTCTCGCGCCTAAAACTCATTGTTTTCCCCAAGTACAGAATAGCCTGCGGTTACATTTCTCCCTATAAACCCCCCCGATTCCTGGACCATCCTCGGATCGCTCCCAAGTTCCATCCGTCTTGCCGCCACTCTGCTTGGCGAGCCTTCCCCTCAGTCGTATTGGCTGAGACTTTGCAACTTCGGACCTTCTCAGTGATCCATCCGGGCTTCAGGACAGGTGTCGTATCACCCAATTCAACAATCCCTCTGAAAAATCCCTCTGTCCCACTTCAACCTTTATTTTGTATAGTTATCTGAGTACATGTGTTGCATATACTCTTTGTCTGTATTTACTAAAGATCTCAATTATTCGTATAACTTAGTGTGCTCCTTGGCTTGGCCTGACCCCGCAGACATTGGATAAAAGATTCTGCTCCGTTGCCCTGCCTCTCACAGTGCTAACTTGTGCTCTTGCTAATTTCCCCACCTTTTGATATTTTGAGAGCGCACTTTGGTGTCCCTCACAGGACCCCCAGTAAATAGGGTAACATCAGTGCAGGCAGTCTAGTTCTCTCTTTGTCTTCATCTGCTGGATCACAGGTAAGTGAAACTGTGAATACTGGTCCAGCAGGGGGGAATCTATTGTATTTGCAGTTTCGGATTTATACTATACAAAATTTGTACATGGCATTTTTGTGCAGAAAATAATACTGTCCACAGGGGGGAATTATTTCTGAACATATTTTGGCAAAAAATTATTTTTCCTGTGTAAAACATGCTATTTTTTTGCACACAAAACCATGTGCAAATTGTGCAGAATAAGTCCTGAACTGCAAAGATTCTTGTCAGTCCTGGATTCTCCTTGTCAGAGCTTTTCACACTCAGAAAACATGTTCTTGACCATTTTCAGAATATAGTCTTTCCATCCCTAATGGAAGGCTAGGAGATGAGGGAGTGATGGACAAAGCAGAATGAAAAGGAGTTGGGGTAGCAATGATAGCAGTGCAGTTTACCAGGCCTGGAGCCTTTCTTCCTGAGGCAGTTGTATCACCATCACTGATGACAGCAGCAGCCCTGTTCATGACCTGCAAACCACCATCTGATGCAATTGACAGATTATACCCAGTGGGGTAAGACCTTAGGAGAAACTCCTGTGTGATTAAAAAAAATGTAATCCATCACTAATCAACATCAATGTACTCAACTGCTTTACATGGTTCCCTCTCCCCACCTATCCTCACAATGCCCCATAGGTTTAGTTGAGAGGTAGTAACTAGCTCAAGCATACCCTCTAAATTGTGGGTCATGCAGTGTATTATCCATATGTGGGCCTGAAAGGACATTTCTGAGTTTCCAAAGAGTCCATCTCCTGACAATTTTTTTTTAAATATGCACTGTAGGAACTATATTGGAAAGTGCAGTTACATGTGGTACACTGAGGGTCATGTCTAGCCTTCAGATCCTGGGTAAATGCAACCCCTGCTGTAAGCTTTGTAACCAAGCAGGGATGGGAATCTGGGTATACCTCTTTGAAGTCCTGCACCGTATTACACTAAATTGAATTTCTCAGTACTCCCACTATAAATGGGGCTGCTCATGAGATGTAGTGATATATATATGTACACCATACCATAATTAATATGTAGGGATTGGACAAATCCAGAATTTTCCGAATCTGAATCCGGATCTGGATCCCTGGAAGGTTCTGGGAATCCACGAATCTCACAAATCTTGAATCTTTTGAATCCTTTTTCTTTAAAAAGAGTTTAAAAAGAAAGGGAAAGAAGGATAACCTTGGGAAAGACACCCTCTCTCAGCCTTAGCAAAAGCCTAGGCAAAAGCAAACCTCCATCTGAAGAAATCTGGCCAGGACAATAGTCATAGTTTTGCCTCAGGATCTCCCCAGATTGAAAAATGACATGAAGGCCCTTTCTGCATAGGCAGGAAAATTTGAATTTAATGCTGCATTTTCCTGCCTGTGTAAACAAGGCCACATAGAGAAACAATCCAGGTCAAAACTGTATTTTCTTTGCATAGGTCCTTATGGCATTGTGGGGTTTGTAGTTTGATGATGCACCAGCACACTTTGTCAGAGAAGACTGTGTCACCTTGTAAAACTACAAAGCCCAGAGCTTTGCAAAGGAGCTATGCAAAGGAGTCTTTCAGCTGTTCTTGAAATCTCAAGAAGACTGTACCTTCCACTCAAGTGCTGAACTTCAATATTAAATGTTGAATTTAAATATCTTAGAAATATTTTCTGAAATTGTTAGCAAAGGCCATTATTACTCCAAGGTCAAAATTCACCTACTAGCCATCTCCCCTGGTGTATCTACTCTCCCAAGTTTTTAGGTGTCCCGGTCTCCCAGGTTTTCAGCCATCCTGGTCTCCGATAAACTATTTCGGTGGCAGATTCAAAAGATTTGGTTTGCTTATTTTAGCACAGGGATTTGGACTCGCAAATCTCGAATTCTTGCCAAGGATTCAAGAATTTGGTTGGCCCATCCCTGCTTCTTTTGTATAGTATTAAAAATGCATATTTTATTTACATATTATACAAATTTGCACATATACAAATTTGCACGTATATATATATATATATATATATATATATATAACATATACTGCTCAAATCTAGCAGACTGGAATATGGAATGGTTACATGGAGCATCTGAGAATTATGCCGTTTATTCTGGGGTAGCACATATAACTAAGAAGAAAATGGTAAAATCATTAATTTACTAAGCATGCAAAACCACTTAAAGTGGAGATCTAAATCTATTTCCAGTCTCAGATAGTATAGACCAATGAAAGCAACTGGTGTTAAATAAATGTTGCTTACATTTCAGCAATTCAGCTGATTTGATGTTGAATTAGCAATTTAATTTAGGTCTCTATTTCCTAAAATACATGTCTTGACTAGAATGCTCCCCATCTTTGCAAAAAGATGCAAATGTTTGCATCAATTTTTTTTAAAATGTGAAAGACTGAAATGGAGTTAAGAATTAAGACATGCAGAAGTGGCATTAACTGGAAACAGACTGGTTCATCTGTATCTAATAAGGGGTTGTTTTTTTTTAAATGCTTTCGATCTGCCATGGACTTACTGTAAAGCAAGCCACTATATAATTTCAGTCTCAGTCCCCACTCTCAGTACTCCAGTATAGGGAATAACAGCAGCCTATCCTGCAAGGGTATTGTAGAGATTCTGAGATAGGTACCTAAAAATGCATTAAACAACAATATTTTTTTTAGATATAATCTAGTTCTGGAACTGAGCAGTGATGTCAATTTGTCTCAGAAAGTGTATGACTCTTATGACTCGGGGAGAAAAAAAATCAGGTAGAGAGTTTCAGAAATCAACATCAGTTCAGTTTCTTAGAATACATAAGCTCTTTTCCTAAGGTTTTATTCTTTTTGTAATCAATTTGTTTCATCCCATGCCACCTTTACTTACTTAATCATTTGTTACAAATAGCTTTAAAATTACCCAAAATTATTTTTTAAAAAATCTTCTTTCTGATGTTACTAGTAAACTATTTTTTGACTGTTCTCCAAAACTTGACCTCTGAAATTTCAGTTTGTTACTTAACTCTGAAAAGATTAGATGTTGTCCTATTTGATTTTTACATACTCTCTATTTCTGTATTATTTGCAAGACATTTTACCCACATAATGTGAGCATCTGTGTCACACAGACCTCATGCTTGTGAAAAGTAATTAGCAGTTAATGAAAACATCTGACTCGTTAAGGAAAGAAAAACTCTGGGGAAAGGAAAGCAAGGCCTTAAAGATCCCACCATTATGTTGGTGGCAAAAGGTATTTCTCTTCCCTCCTGCACTTTCTTTAACCAAGAGCTATAATTGTGATAGCTACAGATAAACATTTGAATAAGTACAGTAGTGTATATAGCAGTTTTCAGGACATCTATCTTCAGGATATCTGTATCAATCAGTACTACTTCCTCTCATGGATTGTATATAAAAACATACGTGAATTTGATAAGCTATCTTTGATCTTCACGTTTTAATCCTAACATTGATCCATAAAACATTTGTTGAAATGCATCCAAGACAAGTCTTTGTTAAGCAGTTCTTAAAATACTTGTTTTCTGTATCTATTTTAGGAGAGTGCACACACATCATGTTTAGACTGTCATATCACAGTACTCTTGACAAAATACATTCTTGACTCACTTTTCTGCTTTTAGGTCCTACTCCTGATCACCAAAGGTAAAAGTTGCTAGCTAGTAAGCAAGAGCACGTTACCCAGAAACTCAGTATTAGCCATGTCACCTGCCACTTATTTATACATTAGCTGAATTCTACTTTATTTGTTTTAAAAAAATAAATGTCCAGCTCTTGGAAGTGAAGAGATGAGGCAAAACATACAGTCACTGTTCTACTCAATTGTTTTACAAGAAATGAACTTTCAACTGCCTTTCAGTGTATTTGGCCAATGAGTTTAGCCAATTACAGCTATTTAGGGGGGCTTAAGAGATATGAAATTGTTGAGTGATCTGTGAAACTACACAGCACAACATACATACACATTGTGTGTGATTGCTATTAAAGGGTTCAGTGATATCCCTCAATGGTTATTACTGGAGCAGAGATGGTGGTTCTGCAGTCATTGTCAATTTAAAGAGACCCTGATATGTTTTTTCTTATTTAAAGCAACCCTTGTTTGTCTTAATAAATGGAAAACGGCCATTTTTCTTCATCCTAGCATACAAGGGTGCACATCACCTATACTCACCAAAGACTGATTTAGTCTGCTATCATGATCTTGGACTAAGTTTAACTGCAGATTTCAGTGCAAAAAGAATCGGCCTCATTCTTGGACTCTTTTCATTCCTTCTCTATCCTCTGATCTTCTACACCTCCTAACCTGGTAAAGAATTGTAATTAAAGATAACATATTTATTTACATAAAGCACTTCAAGCAGAGCATATTCCATCAAATGTGGTATATGAATAAACTGATTTTGACTATGGCTATTATATGTGTAGAGACTCCTCTTAACAAGCTTGAACCCTGATTAGTGAGATTTCCTACCAGGCTTCGAGGGAAGCAAAATGAGGACATAATCTCAATACAAACTCTGCCCTCCCCCAAGTTTTCCTTTACTCCTCAAATTTCTAGCATTGCAATAATTTAAAACTCCAGTTGAGCATTAAGAAATACAGTTTATGCATCCAAAGAAAAGGGGCAGACAAAAGTTACCAAGGAAATACAAACACAGAAAATATCAAGAGTTCTAGACCTTATTGGTTTTTAAATTCTCACTTTATGCAATGCTAGGAATTTGGGTACTGAAGAAAAATTTAAATGGGGTCAGAATTCTTTTTTTTTCTATTGCATTTATATCCTGCCTTTCCCCAAAATGGGGATCCAAAGAGGCTTGGAATAATCTAAAAAGACACAAGTGAAACTTTCAATTTACAGAAATGTTCAATTTACAAAAGTAACTAAGAGATTGAACATTCCAAGTATTAAAACATGCTTAATTGACTTTTAAGACAGTTACGGGAGGAAAAGCAAAATGTGAGCTTTATCCCCTCTTATAGCTGAATCCCTGGTTTCCATTCATGTGGAGGAGCACCTAAATCAACGCCTCTGTATATACAGAGTGCCCTTCATACTGATTCTGAGTATGGGCTGAGAATAAGTAAGCCACAGATTTGCACAAGCTCACTCCCTATTCATGTAGTTAGTGAAGATGCACAGCCCATGTAGCCTCAGATGTTGGAATGAGCTTTCATCAGTTCAATATCCCAGGCAGTGTGCATTTCTGTCATCCCAGAAATAAATGCTTTCCAATGGAGTCAATTCATACCCTCAGCTACAATTCACCAAGTGCTGAACAATCAAGCAATGGGAAGTCAAATGATGTAAATACATGTGTGAATTGGCCAACCTGATTATAAAAAGACTGAACCAGCTGTGAAATAAAAATATGCTCTCAATGAGAGGTTCATTAGAGATTTATCTCAAGATCTATCCTGTGAAGTTAAATACTGATTTTTTCCCTTGTGTATTTTCTAGCATTTTAGATATTCTGTAATTTGTTTTGTTTTGTTTTGTTTGTTTGTTTGTTTAGATTAAACTTGTTGGCTCAGAATTTTGCTCATTGTCAAACAGTTGCACTGGTATGTAAAGCTCTAACTGTTTGCTATCTGACACAGCTGACACTGTTGAAATATTATTGCATGCAAGTTGTTGGTAAAGTAGAAATGGACAAATCAAACTAACAGATGCTCTTTCTGGACCCTGATATGGAATCAGGCACAGATCAAGCATGGCCAGTTCTGTGGTTTATCTTCTATAGTATTTGCAGAGCTTGGAAAATGTATGTTTAGACTACAGCTTCCAGAATCTCCCAGCCATCATAGCAGACTCTGAGATTTATAGTCTAAAGGTTTACTTTCCAAACTCTGCATGTTTGTAGATTCATCATTTTTCTTAGTTTTAGACATCTTGGTTTATGTATTTTTTTTACTGTATATTAATTTATAAACTAGAGTTTGAAGGGAAACGTGGGGTATAAATGGAGATGATGATGGAGATGATGATCATCATCATCATGATAGTTATCATTGTCACCATCTCTGGGGGTTTTTTTCTTTTGAATGATAGCCTATATATTAAGGCTATAAAAAGTTCTTAGATAAGTTCTTATTTTCTGTTTCTCCATGTAATCAAGTCAGAGATTAAAAGGGTTTTCATACATGTCTCATTCATACAACATGGAACCTAGCCAATGGCCTGTATACAAGATACAAGAAACCAAACCAAACCAAACCAAAAACCATTTATAGGTAAGCACCTTGATGCTTCTGTGAAAGTCCTCTGAATTTCCTTTTCCAGCCAAAGGTCTTTGATACGAATGATGCTACCAGCAGTATAAAAGTTCTCCTCTAGATGCCCTCACTTCAGAAAGCAGCAGTATGCTGATCAGAGTCCAACTCATAATATAAAAGGTGATGCCGCTGGCTGAAACTACCTCAACACGACTGCACATATAGAAGTTCCTAACAGTTCATGGTACTTTAGTCCAATTAATATCTTAAGCCTATGAGCCCCAGTGAAACAAACAGTTATTCTAGTGACTGCATAATCAAGTGTTAACAACTTGTCTCATAAAAAGTGAAATCCAGGACAAGTTTCTGTCAGTGGAACCAAGACGGGAGCAGTTCTGTCCCTTCTTTATAGCTTCCCACATCTACAAACATTAGAAAACTGGTTTTGGTAATCTTTTACTGCTTTCATTGTCCAGCTAAATATATTTGTAAATGTCCAACACTGCCACTTAAATTTATGTATCAGTATTTCAGTGCAGCTTTTCACCATTGCAATGACCACCAGACTTTAAACCTTAATTCCCAGAAGCGTCAACCAGTGTTATCAAAGCTCAGGAGTGCTAAGACTTGTAGTCCAAAACCACTGGAAGGCAGCAGGTTGAAGACAGTTAGTAGATAAAGGCATACTTCTGTGAACGTCAGAAGTTATTGCTTCTTTTTCTTTTTTACCGAGAAACTTTTCTCAAAGAAGAGTTGTGAGCTTATAGGAGATTGGCAAGGAAATTCAGGAAAGCTCCTGGCCCTAGAACAAAATACACTGTTCCAAAGGTAAGAACCAATAGTAACATATACAGTAGTAACATATACAAGAAATACATTTGTCAGTAACATCTTGCACTTTTTATTTAAATTTGGTCATAAAGTACAACATTTTAAAAATGCTGATATCATTCTTCACTCATGCAGTGTGTGTCTTTGCATGTGTGTGTTTACATATGTTTACAATTCTATGTAACTTTTCTTCATGAACTACATATTGGATTGTATACAATGACAAAGCCACGTTTGTTTCTGCATAAAAAGATACGATGGAATTTTGATGCATTTGATGAAGTGGAATGGAGTCCACAAAAGCTTATACTAGAGATTTCTTTTTCTCAAAAGTTTCTATCAAAGGTGCTGCAGAATTCACTTATATTTTTCTATACACATTGGATAGTTTCTCACTGTACTGGTTCATACATGACATGAGTGCATGCCATCAAAATTGCAAAACTTGTTATCACCAACCTTTGACTTGGAGACACCAATAGTAACCCACATTCTTCTGGACAAACAATGTTTTGCAATTCTTTTTCAGTATTTTTGAGTAAATAATAATAATAATAATAATATCTTACCACAAGATGGCTTCCAACAGTTAAAAGCAATATAGCTAAAAAAATTCACAGAATACAAAAATTGAAAAGGAATTAAACTATCATAAAATTACAACCAGGTTAAAACATGAACCATTTTAAAAAATCACACAAATAAAAATCCAAAACATTATATATAGGGGCTGCTTCTCCTTAAAAATAATCAAAGGCCTGCAGCAATAAGAAGGGTTATACTGTCTCACAGAAGGATGGTAAGGAGAAGCCAATCTAACTTCTTTGGGAGTAGACACAGAGAAGGACGTCTCCTGTGTTCCTACCAAATATACCTGTGAAAGTGGTAGAACAGAGGAAAGACCTGTCTAGAAGATCTCAAAACCCATAGCCATGTGCACATGAGAGAATATAATCTTTCAAATAACCTGAACCTGAATCATATAGGGCTTTATAGGTAACCACCAGAACTTTGGATTATGCCCAGAAATAGACAGGCAGCCAGTGGAGCTGTTGCAACAAAGGCCATTCCCGCACAGGGTTTTTAAAATGGGGCAGAGTGTCCTCCAGAGAGGACGTCTGCACCTGGGAGTGGACTGGGTCGGGCTTTTGAAAGACCACTAAAAACAGGTCTTTCAAAAGCACAGAGCGCACCAGTGCGAGCCTGCTCCCTTATGCAGATTCGCAGGCTTGCCCGAATGCAAGCCTGCGATCTGCCGGGGGGGGCTTTAGGCTGGCGAGATCAGCAGTTTGTTAAGACCCTCAACCAACCAGAAGCCGCCATTTGGGATGGCAGAGCAGTGTGTATTGACAAGCATGCACTGCTCCAGAGCGGCATGGACCGGACCGGGGAGCCAAGAAGTCCGGTAAGTAGTGTCACAGGGTGATTCCCTCGCCCCGTGCGGAAATGGCCATAGTTGCTGTGTGCTTCCTGTCACCCGCCCCAATTAACAATCTGGCTGCAGTTCTTTGCACTAGCTTAAGTTTCTGAGAACTTTTCAAAGGCAGCCCCACGTGGTGCATGTTACAGTAATCAAATTGGTATGTAACTAAGGCAAGTCTGACATCTCAGGGACATCAGTTGGTGAAGTCAATGTGTTACCTCACTGGTAAACCCTATCCCGGGGTCTACAATTTTAATATTAAATATGATTCAATGTGCCTGAGAGGCCATCCGGATGGGCACGTAGGAAGCAACAGTCGAACAATCGAGAACCAGGTCAGGCCAGTAAAATCCCCAGTCACGTAGCCCCAGGAGATCTGTGCAAACCCACAGTAAACAAAGGGTCCTCAGCCACTGAGAAGCCAACTTGAGGGGATTAATGTGCTTTCCCCCAAGTTGAGCACTGATAGCAATAAAATCCTATCAGGCAAGGATTATCTACACAAATTCACACCACAACTCAAAGTAACTGAAGATCCTGAAACACTGGCAACACCTTGTGATCTCATCATGCAAAAGGAGTTGCCATCATGGAGCTTCTTTTCCATTGCAACACCCATTGTTCTCCACGGGAAAGGATTAGCCCTCCAGGTACCTTTTCCTCTACAAATAGTCCCAGTTTTTGAGAGTTTCTTCGGATCACTCTCAGTCATATCAGCAGACTGTTTCTCCATCTGTCGAGTAATCCCCTCAGCCCTCTCCATGCTGAGCTCCACTTCTTCACTGTTTTTCCTGCACCAAGGACTTCAGGAAAAGGTGTAGTATTACCCCAGCTACAATCCCTTCAATATTTCCCCTATCCAGTTTCCTCTCTTTTGCTTCTTAATAGGTCTTGAGTGAGTGTGTGAGTGATTGCATTGGTGTGTGAGATTTTCATTCAATAAAATCATTCATTAGACATCTTTGTTTGGTTTTTGGCTTGGCCTGACCCTGTAAAAACTGGGTAAAAGGACCCTTCTAAGTTGCCCTGCTTCTCGCATTGCTCTTGCTCTTGCTCCGGCTAGTTTCCAGTCCCTATCACATGAAGCACATTAAGTCATCCTGCAAGGGACCCCAGAAATCAGTAATAGATGGATGTGGTGAAGAGGTTTTGTGTATCTTTGAAGGGGTATAGTGACCTTATTGTACATCATGCCCATCAGTGATGGATTGGTGTAACCCAGTGGTTTTTAAACTTTCCCTTACTGGGGACCTGTGTAAACATAATTTGTTGCTGGAGTCCCCCAAGACTTAACTCAAGATTTAAACATTTAAATTTAGATTTAAATATTCATATACTTATTTAAATATTCAAATATTTATTTAAAGTTGATCATCAATTGCTCATCCTTATCCCTTACCACTTTACTTCCAAGCAGCCACAAAAGTAAAGGGATTCTCTTCTATTCTTGTTGCTGCTTGGAAGCAATGCTCCACAACGCTGTCCATCCCTGGGCTCAAGCAGCATTGCCACACTCACCACACAAGACATGGACTTGGTGTCCTTCCTCATCTTCTGAGCTCTCCTCTCACCTTCCTGCCTTCTGCGCTCTCTGGGTGCACCTTGGCAATAGTGGCCAGAGTTTTCAGAGCAGGATGAGATGTTGATAGCGCATTGTCACTGCTGCTGTCATCATCACTACTGCCTTTGAGGAACCAGCCACAACTTTCCAGGACATTTTTTTACTCCCTTAAATCTGGGATTTTGCCCATTTTCTGGGATGAATGGCAACCTTATCAGATCCCCTGTGAGGGCTCCAGTTTAAGAACCACTGATCAAGCCAATGCAGCAAGTTATTTTTGGGAAGATGTTTGACTGAAGTTGCTTGTTCTTTTACTAAAAATATGCTTTCCTATACAAATAACTAGTGCATTGATCCCACAGAATACAGTGAATCAGACAACCCCACTTTCACTGGGAAAGACTTGTGCATTTTTAAATACCATATTAGGAACATAAGGTTCACTTATGGAATCATAGAACCATAGAGTTGGAATAGACCCCAGGGGCCATCCAGTCCAACCCTCTGCCATGCAGGAACACACATCAAAGTATTCCCAAAAGATGGCCATCCAGCCTCTCCTTAAAAACCTCCAAAGAAGGAGACCCTACCACACTCCAAGGCAGCATATTCCACTGCTGGACAGCTCTGACCATCAGGAAGTTCTTCCTGAGGCTCAGGTGAAATCTCCTTTCCTGCAGCTTGAATCCATTGCTCCTTGTCCTAGTCTCTGGAGCAGCAGAAAACAAGCCCACTCCCTCCTCAACATGACACCCTTCAAATATTTAAACACGGCTATCATGTCCCCTCTTAACCTTCTCTTCTGCAGAGTAAATATACCCAGCTCCCTAAGCTGTTCCTCATAGGACATGGCTTCCAGACCCTTCACCATTTTGGTTGCTCTCCTCTGGACACGTCTGGTTGCCCTCCTCTGGACACGTTCCAGCTTGTGGACATCCTTCTTGAATTGAGGTGCCCAGAACTGGTATTCCAAATGAGGCCTAACCAATGCCTTCTATGTCTTATAAAAATTAAAGAATTCCATGGTTTGTTCTGGAATACTGAAAAACCTGCATTAAAATATTAAATCCTTAATTTGCGTCTTCAGCTGCAATCCTGACCCGATTTACTAGGACACATGTCCCATTGAACACAGGGCAGCTTACTTCCAGCTAAATACACATCAGATTGCACTCCTTATTCCTATGAAGGCTGCAGTCCTCCACACAGCTACCTTGGTATAAGTGTAATGCCTATTAGGTAATACCTTAGTAAAGGTGCCCAGGATCCAAATGCAGTGTGGTATTTTTCATTTTGGATTAAGAAAAGTTTGGAATTTTCCTTCTAATATGTTTCCTCTGATCTATAATAATCCAGAGAGTCTTGCCAGGAGTGGGCAAGAACAACCCAGATATGTCATTTGTATGGTCAGCTTGGCTGTATAATACTTCTCTGCAGGTATGGGGAGCTGACTTTTCTCCGAGATAGAAGTCATCTCATTGATTGTCTTGAGGAAAAGGAAATGGCTTATGCATCTTTTGTACAATATAACAAATGTCCTTTTGCATTATAATTGAATGGTGATTGTTGTGTTCAATCAATGCAAAAGGTTAAAGGAGCTCCTCTGCCAGCATTTTTAATGGAGAAGTCGATTAAGATTCACTTTAATCATTCTGGCTGCCTTGGAATTAAAGCAACAAAGACCATCAATGGTACTATAATTACCAGTCCTTCTGTAGGTTTACACTGCTCTTTATGCAATAATAAATTTTCCTATAATGCACAATGTGACCAGGTTAACTTGCTTTGTTTGCAAAGCTAAATATTCCCCTTAATTGTATTGTGGATGAGAAACTCTTGTGATTAAGCTTATATAATTCAGTTGAATTATAAAAGCGAACCTTCTGCACAGATTGAATGAGCCAAATCAGCAGGGTACTTGGCGTTAAATAGTTTAGCACAGTAGCCTTAACCCTAGGACACTAGTGGCATATTTCACTTTATTGAACATGGGGACCAGCATCTCTCTGGCAACTGTAAAGGGTCAAATATATTATTCTAATCCCTGTTCAAAACAGAGAAAAGGTTATTTTACAGAGCGGTTTGGCACACCACGATGAATGAAAAATTCACTTCAGGGAGATGGGTACAAATCTCTTTTAGACATGGCCTTTAACAGGCTCCCCAAATGGAATACTTAAGTGGCCCCTGGTAATTTTTAAAAAATCCTGAAATTGATCTCATTTATTAATTAGTCCAGACCTTTAAAGGTCTTACCATAAATAGCAGCAACATTTTTAATGTATGTCAAATGAGAACCAGAACATGATCTAGGCCAAATTTAGCACAGAGGAGTATAAATGCCCACTTCAGTTCAAACAAGGCTAATAATCATGTAAATATTCATAAACATGTAGTGTGCTTTAACCATACAGTATATTACTGAAGGGAGGGTAACAAAGGATTCTGATTCTTTCAGTATATTCTACATTTAGAAAGCTCTTATAGTTCTAGCACTTTATAGATTCTAACTAGGAAGTGGATGGAGAGAGAATCTTTCAAGAACTGTAACTGGTACCGGAGGGAGAGTGTTCTAGAAGAATTTCCATTTGCATAGAATAAAAATATGTCTACCTAATACTATTTGAGAAGATTATGCATGGTTTATTTGGAAGGGTTGATGCCTTTTTAAAAAACATTGTCTAGGCAAAGCATATAAACATTGAGCTTAGTGTAATACAAAGGAGAGAAACTAATTTTGAAAAATAATGTTTCCAATCTCTGGTGAAACCTGATCTCCAGACCATCTGTACAGCGGTAAGATCACTGTCCCATGATAACAGTTCAAAGTGTGATGTTAGCAGAGGGTTATCCTATATCTCATGGGGTCTACTGCACTGGTGATTGGTGGATTCCATATCAGTAGGCAAGGAAATGATTCTGAGTTGTAGGTCAAATTTTAAAGGGGTAACTTAAGATGATGAACCTACCTGAGAAATGGTATTCAGCATTTTGGAGAGCTCCTTTAAAGTTTGGACTAAGACCCAGAGCAAACTCACCATGGGACTGATATGGAAGCCACAAGCCTTGAAAAGTGTTCCAAATGTTTGCTTTGAAAGCAAATGGTAAAACAGAGAAAAGTTGTAATGCTTATGCAGAAATACGCTTCCTGACTCGCTAAGGCCATTTCTCCACTACCCTGTTACAGTGCTATTATTCCACTTTCAACATGCTGTGGAATTCTGGGGTTTGTAGTTTTCTGAGGCCAAAGAGCAATCTGGCTGAGAATTCTAAATGCCCCTCCCTAAACTGCAAACCCTGGGATTCCATAGGAAGTTGAAAGTGGAATAATAGCACTATAACAGTGTAGTGTGGGAATGACCTATGAACAAGACCAAAATATATAAAAGAATAAGCATACCTTATGTGCTTAAGACAAACCCAATAACATACAAAAGATAAAACCTGAATAACAAATTCCCACAAACAGGGTTGCTTACGGTTAATTCCACCTGTAACACAACTGCCTCCACTAAAGGAATAGGGAGGACCAATGGCAATGTCCACACTAATCTATTTCACAGACTTGTAAGACTAGATGCAGAGGGGGAAGGCTTACATTGTTATCCTGAGTTTGTTGAAGGAAGGGCAGGTTATAGATATAATACCTAGATTCTTATTGGAATCTCAGAATGTAACTGCTAAATCTGCTCAGTCCCCACCACAAAATGGAAATTTTGCTGGTCCCAACTAAAGATGACTAATTGAATCAATTGCTGAATGATGAGGCAACATGTAGGTAAACCACACGTATTTAATGGGTCTACTTTAGTTTGGATTCACAATTGCATTCTGGGCTTAGTTATTACTATGATAGCAGAGGTTTTTTTTTCTTTTAAAATAATGGCTATTTTTTCTTTTACTGGAAGGAACACCTCCAGGGCAGGGATCTCTTGATAATATGGGGATGTGACCCCACCTTAGGTAAGTCACATCCTGACCTTCCCCTTTCCTCCTACAGTCCCACCCAAAATCAGGTGTGGAGGAGCATGCAGAAGAGTGAAAGGTAAGGAAGGAGAAATATTGAATATTAGGAGGGGCAAGGCCAGGGAGTTCAGAAGGAAAAACATAGATGTTGCCACTGCTCTCACTCAGCATCTACCACCTCAAGCTGGTGCTTCACTCTCCCTAATAGTAGGGCTAGCTCTGTACATGAAGTATGTCCTCATACAGCTGTAAACACACAGGTATAAAGAAGTAACAGTAGGACTTTTTCAATAAAATTAAACCCTGGAATGTAAAAGGCAATGCTGAATTACCACAATCGTGGACAACTATTACTAAGAGATATATTATCCATGTTTGTGGCTTAAGGCTCTCTCTCACACAAGTACATCTCTGCTTGACTTATGTCTTGATAGCTCAAGGGACTAAGCAGCCTTTATGTATTGGAAAGTGGAGTTCATTATGTGCCAGTAGATATGTAGCAGGCAAAGATACAAAGCAAAACAAAACAAGCCATCTTCTTTTGTGAGGAGAGGGAAACTAAAGAAAAACATTGGTTTTCACTAGAGGGAGACTATAATTACAAGGCAATTTTAAAAAATGAAAATCACTAACTTTCTGTCTCTAATGAGTTGAAGACAAATGTCTAATTAACTATTTATTAAAAATTTATGATAGGGATTTCAAAGTATATCGATACACAGAAAATATTATTGATATTAAGATCATGTGTTTAATTCTCTGAAGGAAGTGGGGGGAACGCAACTGCATGAACTAAGGAGTTTGGCACAGAATGCTGTGCTTCTCCTTGTGCACATTACTGAAAGAAATATGAATGCAATTTAAAAATAAGATAGACTAATCTTTCTGAGTACCTACTGGCTTGTAACTGGAGACAAGCTGAGGGTGCCAGAATGGAAATCATATGGGTCTGGAATTCCCCTTCTGTTGACCACAGAAGGCATCGGCACAATCTATCAAGAACAGAATGTGTGCCATACTTTGTTCATTAGCATTTAAAGAGGCTGTTTGGCATGAGACAACAAATACAATTCTTACAAGAACTTGGCAGCAGAAGGTTTGTCACTTAATGACAATCCACAGCTTTTTCAATAACATACTAAATGTAGATGATGCGAGGGATGATATCTTAGCAATTTCTTTCACGCAGCCTAACCCCTGGGTCTCTACCAGGTTTTGCAATGGGGCAACCAATTTCAAGGAAACCAAAAACAGACATCAGAGGAAATAAAAATAGATTTCTTGGCAGCCTGTCAGATAATTGGAACTGAATTAGAAGCTATGTGAATGTGATTTAAAATACCTTTATCTTTCCCCCAAAACACCAGAGTGAGCATCATGTCCACAACCCAGAGACCTAAGTGTTGGCAGAGACAAAGTACAGCAGTAAGATGGTGGCAGGAGATCACAGCAGCAACAATCCAACATTTTTAAAGTATATGAGCCAAACTGTGGAAATTGCTACCCACTTGTGAGGGAAGGCCAGACTGACAAAGACTCATTATGCTTGTGTGTGTGTGCGCGCACAAGCCTTGTGGGTGATGGCAGGGGACTACAGTTTGTCTTCTTTGTGTTTATCACCACATCCCTGAATTTTCCAGTACCTAGAATTCTACAAGTGTGCTTGAAGTTTTCTGTATCAAATAACTCAGCTGTAAATATTCACTGATTAAGTCTAGAAAATCAAATTAAGAACAAGCAGAGAAATGCTACTGGGGGAGGGGAGGAGACTCTGTAGTGAAGGTACCACCGCTTCCTAAGGGCTGCTGATTTGCATCTGTCAGGGCAGGAAATTGAAGTAAACGTTTTTCTTGTTCTGTTTGTTCCTTCCTATTGACACCAATGGCAGGGCAAATTGCTACACCACATCCAGGATCTCCCACCCTAACAGTGAGGATCTTGACCAAAGTGAAAAATTTCACCCGAGCCCATTTCTCTTCACCACTGACAAAACACTGCTGGTAGCTTTGAAGAGGCATAGCAGAAGCTCCTGAAGAAGGCTAGTACTTCTATCACATCCAGCAATGACTGCTGTTGATTATTGTTGCATGTTAATTGTTCATTAAGTGTTCGAGTTTTGTTAGTTTTATTTTATTTTACATCGAGTTTGCTCTTGGTGCCTTTTTGGCACAAAGGTTAGTATAAAATTATAAACAAAGAAACAAACACAATCCACAATATATATACTTGAAACAAACAAAAACTACAAAAACTTGATTAAAATGTATACTTCCTTCATCCAAGAAGGAGGAGTTTGCCACATAATTTCCAGTTCCCCAAATCAGTGAAGCAAGCCCCTCCATCTATCATGCTCTACAAAAGCCCAAAAACATGTGTTTAAATCCACAGATGGTCTTCCAGTCATAGGAAGCTTTTTTTTTTTTAATTCACACAGGAAGTGTGATGGTGGTGCACAGAAAGGCTGTTTTCAACTTGACAAAACAGCACTGCATCTTCTATTTACACACTTTCTTTCTTAAGGTTTTTTCACGTTTATGAATAAACTAGAATTGATACACCACAGCCTACATTTTCCTTATTCTCTGAGCCTTTCCACAGCACCCTCCCATCCTGCCATGGGGACAGAAGAAGGATTGGACCACAATGATGCTTCTGCATGACATCGTTGCAGCCCTGTCCTTCTCCCATCCCTAGGCAGCACAATCGTGGGTTAAATCATTTTTCCCATCAGTGATCCGCCATGGCAGCACCATCCTGTACTCACCTGTCCTGTGGAAGGGCAGGAAATGTGATGGTGGTGCTTCCTGCCCCAGCGCAACCTGGGAAAGTACCCAGCTGCACTGTGGAAGGAAGCAGCATGTCTATTGCACTCCTTTCCACAGGGAGCCGATCCCATGCAGAGGGGAGCACTGCCGTCATGCTCCCTTCTTGGCAGAGCCACTGCTGGGATCACCACAGGCTGCCACCATAGGAAGGAAGGCTGTGGAAGGGGCCTTGTTTTTATATGTAATGAAGTGATGAATAGAAAGCAGATCTGCATCTACTGGTAGATGTTTGTAGTAGAGTAGCAGGAATTTCTGACTGCAAGTTCTTTAACAACAAAGTATGTCTTGCCTAAATTGTCCACCTCCCAAAATAATGCTGCTGGAAGAAGAATTTGGGCTAAATAAGAGCACATTTTTGTGTGGAAGGACTGGGGGGTCTATTCATTTATGGGGCTCATAACAAACCCCTGACCTCTGCAGCAGACTGGTTTGTGGATCTCAGGGTTCTGGTAAAAACAAAATTTTGTGTGACAGATCCCCTTACCCAGACTGGGCCCAAAACTCCAACCCCCAGGAATCCTACCACTCACACTGCCCTTGTTTCCCCAATTATTCCTTTGCTGGTTAAGGTTGCTGGACCTCAGAGTGACCCTTTAAGTGTGGACCTGTGGCTGTGTTGATGTGGGGGTTCCTTAGCTTTGGTATGCATGGCTTGATTCTAATTCAGGTTTAATAGAGAGCCAGAGAAAGATTTAAAAACAACAGTGAGAATGTGTTTATTAAACACAGTAAAGGAATATAATAATAATCTTCACACACACACATTTTCAACCTCCCCACAATCATAGGTAGATCTCCTTCTCTCTTTGAATCCTGTCTCTATCAGAATCCTACACACCCCATCTCCTTCACACTCTGTCTCCTCCAGACTCAATCTGTCTTCTGCTCAAAAACCCTCTCTCTGCTCTCCTAGAGACATGCTCTGTGTTTTTGTTACATGCTTCTCACTGACAGCCCAGCCTCACAGGTGCATCTGAATTGCAATTGGCTGTTCTCAGCCAATCTATCTTCTTCACAGGTAGATCCTGTAAACCCAAAGTCTGCCACTCCAATTCCTTATGCAATTTACATCAACATTGTGAGAAGTCTTGCCCCAGCTCTTGATCAAAACTTTTCAGAACAGTACTAAGACATTTTCCAATTGTGTACTTGTGTTTATTTATGTAGATCCAAGACATCATTTTGCACAGCCAACAAACATGCTTGGATTGGTTTCCAAGTACAAACTGCAAGCATGTCACAATATTTCTGGATGTTTCAAACACATATGTGATTTCAGATTTCAGATATCACATGGTGGTTTGCTCACTTGATAGCACTTCTATACCAAAAGGGCACCCCACACAAAAAGCTACCTATCAAAGAGAAGCCTGATCATCCAGTTAAAAGGCAGAATTTTGAAAAGGTCAAAACACTAAAGAACTGATTTAATTAACAGATTATTATTCCCAAGGACTAAATCCACAAAAAAGTTTGTGGTATCCAAATTACTTGGGGAAGGTAAATAGTTCTTTTGAGGTAAGAACTCCTTTGTAGGTCTGATGTTCAACATTTAGCCTGGACACTTAGCCAATATTTCCCACAAATAATTGATCGTGCAAGGCAATCATCTGCTTATGTGAGCAGAAATGTTCATATGGACATTATCCTGGAATATCAAATTTACCTTGCGGTAGTATTCAGACAGCCTCATTTGACTTTTCTACCTTTTGGAACTGAAATGGATTTAATTGGCATTGTTACCATTTGATGTATACAAGATACTCAACACTGTGTAGGTGACCCAATAAAGTTAATTTTATTGGCTCACAAAACTTAAGTGTTTTGTGATCCAATGGGCCCTGTTTGCTGCATAAGAATTCACACTAGTGTTGCTAAGTTTTCAAAATAGCAATAAGGGACAGCTGAAATTAATGACATGCAGGTTTGACAACCATGAAGCAGCTATTAACAATGTTGTATTCTACTCAAATACCACATGAGAGTACTGATTTCAGTTCACTTAGCCATGTATTTCTCTGCAAAATTAACATAATGTAATATTAACAAAATTCTCTGCAAAAGTAACATAAATTACATGATGCATGTCTGTCTTTAGGATTTTTAGCATCTCATTTAGTCCATGCAAAAGTAGAAACTTTCCAGCCCTCAAATAGGGGACATCCTTTACAATGAGGGACACTTGTCAGCCCTATCAGGGACAAGCTTTCTGGCCCTCAAATAAGGGACATCCCTTATACTAAGGCATACCTGGCAACCCTAAATAAAAATAAATACTTGATAGAAGCACCTTTGGCAGCAATTATTGCTGTGAAGCTTTTTGCCTAAGTCTCTTTCAGCTTTTCACACCTGGGTCCTGCAACTTTAGACAATGCTTCTTGGAAAAATTGTGCAATGACAGAATGGGACCATTAGTGAACAGCCACTTTTCAACTTTCACCAGAGACTCTTAGTTGGATGGGGATCTGAGCTTTGACTGGGACATTCTAAGACATTCAGGTAACCACTAAATGTTACTTTGGTTTGCTTCTTTTTTTTTTTTTAAACAAACAGTGTCTTCTTGAAAGGAGAACTTCCACCTAGTCCCAGGTCCTGAAACAAGTCTGAAACAAGTTTTCCTCAAGAATTACCTTGTATTTGGCTCCATCCATTTTGCCCTCTATCTTCATCACTTTTCTAGTCTTTGTGAAGGAAAAGTGTTTCCACAACATGATGCTTCACCATGGCTATCATATTCTCAAGGCAATGGACTGCACTTTTCCATAAAGGCCAAAATATTCAGTTTTGTTAATTAGACAGAGAAACGTTTCCAGATGTTTGCTGTGTCTCCCACATGTCTTCTTGCAAATTCCAAACAGTGTTTCTTTCGACAATGGCTCTTCTTGCCAGTCTTCCATATAACCCATCTTTGTAGAAGACCCATTTGTAGACATTATAGACTGATAGTTTTCTCATGTTGTGGCAATGATAATAAAATTGTGGGTGTGTCATCTGGCAACAACTCCTCTCCTTCAAGCATTTCCCTCACCTGTTTTCCTGCTGTTGCTTCAGTTGATTTCCAGTCACCTTGCAAGATTTAAAAATGTGGTTGTAGCTGCTTCCTCACTTACTCTGTAGACAACTGCCTGCCCAAACAACACCCTCACCCATCCAGTGAAAAGAAAGGAAGACAAGAGCAATTGTGACAGCGCACCTCCTCCCTTCTACACTGCCGTGTGTAGCTGTCCACTTTGTGTTCATGGCTCTGGGGTTGGATGATGAGGAAGACTGGCTGGAGTCAAAACTCGCACTTTGAAATCCAGCTCACCTATGCCTCCACATTTGGTAGGAGGTGCCAGCACAGGGTACCCTCATCTCTTCCTCTTGGATGAACAGGGGTTGCACTTCCTCTACATTTCCTCATCTCACTAGCAATGTGGTAAAGGCCCCTTTGCTTCTGCTTCAGGCATCAGGAAAGCTTGGGCTGGGCCTGGGTGGAATAAAAGAAGATGGGGAGATAAGGGCATGGCAAAAGATATATATCTGTTTGGAGCAAGGGATAGGATGGTGGATAGAATAGATCCTCTCCCACAAAGAAGGTGGGTGAAAAGCCATCAGTAGATGTAAAGGTGGGAACAGTCTATCATGGCACTTCATAGAAAGAAGGAAAACATTTTATCCAAGTAATATGACTAGTTAAATCAGAATGAAGAAAAACAAGATTCCATATTGCAGTATGACTTGAAAATAAGTTGTGGAACAATGAGGAGGGGGGACTTTAAAAGGTACCCATATGAATCTCCATCCCTTAAACATCATTTCTCATGCTTATGATGTTCTATAACTGTTTATTTAATTCAAATAAATTCCTTTTCCATTTCTAAAAAGCAGCCTGAGTTGGAATTAATGGTCACACAGCTGAACAGGTCCTTGCCCAGAATAACTTCATTTCTTTCTGTAAAGTGGAAAATCTGTAGTTATGATGTCCCAGCTTGTGGGAGGGTAACAGCAGTGTTACTAGAGTTGTTTTAGTTAGCATAGTGCTCATGCAGGCTGGCCACCTGTGAAAGAAGTTAGCCTTTTACCTAGCCAATATTTCAGCTGTACTCTGCCTGTATACAGTATGTATCATGTCAGTTATCACAGAAGAATGTCCTTATTTATTGAATCCAAACTGACATTTAAAATATCCTATTTAAAGTAAAAAAGAGCCAAAATCTTTCTTCTAAATATACTACATGAATTAGATAAGATGTTAATGACGAAGTACTGAAGGACAATACTATATATGGTTACAGCGGCTAGAATTGTATACGCCAGATATCGGAAGAAAAGTGTTATTCCAGAAATAGATGAATGGCTAATCGAACTCATGGAATTTTTGACACTAAACAATTTAACTCTAGCATTAAGGGGAGAAGTACAAGAAAAAAATGAAAGAGAATGGGCTCCAAAAACTATTTGAAACAAAAGCTGAGTACTTTTGATATTTCTAGACTGGGATGAAGCTATAAGCGAAATTTGTTAAAATGAAGAGATATACTATTTGGAGTAATGGCAATGAGGACTTAAAAGTAAGTGAGGATCATGTAATGTTAGAGACTTTAAAGTTTCTTGTGAATTGTAGTCAAGTCATCATTGTCAATTACAGACACAGAGAAAACATTTAAGCTGATAATTATCAACCAAGCAAGGGAATGTAGGAAGTTGAAACTGTAAATTTAGAATATAGATAAGGATCGATTTGAGGAAATGCATAAGTCTTTTCAAGAAAGTAATACTATAAGAATAAGAATGGTAATAGTAATAAAAAAATATGAAACGAATGTAAATAGATCCTCATCTATACTGTATTATATCAGAAAATATGGATACTAATATAACTGTATTTTAGGAAATTGTGGAAGACAAAATATTGCTGTTATTTATTTATATGTATTGATTATTTAAATCAAAAATATAATAAAAAAATAAAGTAAAGTAAAAAGGAGGAGCAGGGGAGAAGGAATGTAACAGCATTTTTAAGTTAAATTGATTTTTAGCTCATGCTAAAATGAAAACTAATTAATCTTAAGGTGTCGCTAAATTCCTTCTTTTTCCCCTTCCCCTCCCTTCCTCCTTTTTATGCTACAAGAGACTAACACAGCTTGTTCTTTGAAAACTACTATTTAAAGTAAAGAGATTTAAGTTTGTTTCTTTGCTTATTGAACAGCAGCTAATCAAGATTCAAACTCTGAAAGCATAAGATATATTTTAAAATGCTGTGTTAAATGTTTGCATTTTTCTTGCATAGCAATTGTAGTTTGTTTATTTTTGTGTGAGCTATCTTGTGAGGGTTTGCCCTAAAAGGAAGGATAGATGTTCCTGAATGAATAGATAGAGAGATGATAAATAGCTAGCAAGCTAGATATCTGTTGTACTAATGAAATCAAAGTTACAGCATTGCTCAGACATTGGCTCTGTGTTTGTCTGTTGTGGTATCCTTGGTTTGTTTGCTTTTCCAATTAATATTTAATTCAAGTTCATTACCTTGTTTATAGTGTGAGGGTTAAAGGAATTCAGAGACTGGGGGACTATGAGGAAATATAATTCTTCTTACATAAAAAAAAAAAGCAAGACCTAACTATGAAGCATAAGCAATAATACAGTGACTTTGTTTATAATAAACACTTTAAAAGACTGATATTTTCTCTCATAAATACTCTAAGTAGGATGATCTATGAGATTTCTAATTTATTCTTGTTTAAAATTTAACCATGCTTTTTTTTAAAGCATATCAATTTTGTTAATACCATGTAATTAAAACATGTCAGTGCACAGCAAGTTTTAGTCTAAATTAATGACTATGAGAATTATTTTAATTAAATAACCAATTATAGAAAAATCGCAAGCATGAGAGCTGACATTTAAATGAATTTCATTTAAATTGCTTCTTAACATTGTTCCATCTAGGACACTAATGCAAAATGAACTATTGTATCAACATAGATTATCACTATTTTTTGCATGCACATAATGTATTCATAGTCAATCACTGGAACAAAGCGGAATATTTTTGTATTGATCTGAAGCTTCTATTAACAAAATACAACAAAGTGAGCTAAACAGGAGCAGAAAAACATCATAATTCTCCTATCCTTCCTACTGCATTTTCATTACTTTAATATGCCCTTCAGTGTTTGTTTCCTCTGCTCTGTTTAAATCTGTGTCTTTGGGATGATTCAGAATGAATAATGAAATGGTTACTGTTACCTGGAGAGTCAATTTGAGTGGGTGGGAAACGGCCTCACGGAAAAATCATATCTTCTCTTTTTTGCTTCTATTGCTTTTTTCAACTATTAGTTTTATGTTTCTTTCACAAATTACAATAGGAAATGGTATTTTGCCCTGTTGTTGGTGAAAAATAAAATTAAGAATGTAAAAATGGATTAGGCCAAATAAGCTGCATGATGGTATCTGTCTTGCATGTCCTTGTTAGTATGTCACATTGTCCCAGCCTGGTTAATGTTTACCTGGACCTGTGTGACAAACATCACTGCTGAAGAGGGTAACCATTTGATTGTCTCCATAATGGAGACCAGGAGGTTGGTGATTCACACCTTGCGCCAGATCACAGGGCTGGAGGCGATTAAGCCTCATCACCCTTTCACGTGCCCTCATGTCCCATAGAGCAACGAGGGAGCCTACCTTTGAGGATAATCTGAGATTCAGGCTCACAATTCTAGGGCCTGGCAGCTTGGATGGGAGTCCCTGGGATACCTGCCAACTAAGCTGGACCAGGAACCATTACACAATATTTGGATTGTCCTCAGGGCTTAAGTGTTTCACCCCAGGGGGGTCTGAGGAGGTTATCATGGAGTTGACACTTGGGCCTCAGCTGGACCTGCATCAGGTTGCTCTCCTCTCTTGCTCCATTTTCAAGTCAACACAATCTAAATTGGTTAAGTCAAATAAAGTGGTCCTTATTTAACCTGACATTCTAAGTTTGGCCTTGTTATTTCATGGTTGATCATCAAAAGACATTTCCCAAAAGTAAAGCCATGGGTGCAATAAATCAATTGGAAGCTGAAGCCAGGTGCAACAAATCAATTGGAAGCTGAAGCTAACATACAGATACTGTAGTCTGATTAGAATGCAGCTGAGATAGGCAGTGGTGCAGTCGTATTTTTTAAAGTCTAGGTAGCCATCTTAGCAGAGATCCAGCATGGTGTGGTGGTTTGAGCATTGGACTATGATACTGGAGACCAGGAATCAATACCATAGAAACCCACTGCATGACCTTGGACATGTCACATGCTCTAAGATCCAGGAAATCCTGTGATAGGTTCACCCTAGGGACTTCATAAGTCAGAAATTACTTGAAGGCACACAACAAGTCATCATAGCAATTCCCTTTGCCACACTCCCAAGGAGAGTTCACAAATTCAGACAGCTGTGTTGATCTGCATTAACAAACCAGTTGCCTTTTGTACCAACCAAATCCGGAAGAAAGCCCATTCCAGATCAAGCTACCCCCAGATGTTTTGCATTACAATATGGATAGCTCACACTGATACACTGCTGATGAGAAAATACATCCAAACATAGTTTGTCAATTGAGACATCAGACCCAACCAGAGTTAAGTTACTTTTGCCATTGTTGGGTGTGATATTTGGTTTGTGCAATTGTTTTTGTTTTGCAAAAGATTCCAGATATGGGCAAGAAGAAGGAAAGAGAAAGGACTGTAAGAAGTCCTTTTCAATGAACCTTTGTTTTTGCATCTTGTTATGACCCTAAAAGCACTGGAAGTATGTTTCAGTAACTGCTTGCTGATGCCAAGTATAAAAAGTCAGATATAGGTCCTCTAGTGTAGGTAGTATATAGAGCTGAGAGCTGCCTTACTAGTGTATAGACAGATAGAGAACTCTGGTTGTCCAGATGTTGTTAAATACCATCTCTCATTAACCTTTAGGACTACCCATATTGGTTAGGGGTAACAGGCTTCAACAACATCTGAAGGAATGCACAGATTCCACTTCCTTTCATATTGAAAGTTTGAAGACATGTGTCTTTCCTTCATATTTTATGTGCATATAGCAAATGCTTGTCAAACCCTGGTGGGCACACAGAGCTGACTGAAGTAAGAAACAATTCTTTCCCCTCTGGATCCCACACAAAATAAGTAAGGTGTGAAAAGGGGACATTTCTGATCTGCTTCTGAAAGTTCCCTTTCTCTCAAATGATCTTTTCTGCTTTAAAGCAGAACAACAAAAATGAGTCTCCTTGCATTTTCTTTTCATTGATTAACCAGTAATGTTATGTATAAATAATGTATCTGACAGTATGGCAGTCCACTTGGGATATTACGGCATTTACTACAAAATAGGATGCAACATGCAACTGAGCAACAAGAGCAAATTAAGCATCTTTCCATGGTAACTTTAGCATTTTTATTAGGTGATAAACATCACAGGGAGGGGATAAGGAGAGCAAATGTAGATATTTTTCAATAATATTAACCTTAATCTAGTATTATCTACAGGAACAACATAATATTTTATATTCTTTAAACCATATTGTAGAAGTCTATTCAAAACAGAACAATGCCCATTATACACTATTTCCTTGGATGCCTCCCTGGAGACTGGTAACAGTGTCAGTCCTTTAGCAGAAGAAATATTTTTAAATATTTAATTTTTGTATGCCCTTTATTGGCCAAATCTGAAACAATTTATGTTATTAATAGAAAATGCCCATTACTGAGTGTTTGCATTTCAGTTATATTTCTGCTATGATCAAAACAGTTTCCCCTTGCAGGCCTGATGAACTCCAGGCACACAAACGCAAGGTATGCATTGTGAATAGCCCAAATACCAATCTACACAGAGAGTCTACTACACCAGAGTCTATTTATTTTGAAATAAGGAGTTCAGTGTGGTATGGAATCCATCAAATGTCAAGGAAATAGTCTCATACAGCAGTTGTCCAATGATATAGTGGTAAATTCTGAAGCATGGGTGCTCCCAGTGTCAGTCCCCTCATGCACCTCCTTCCAAGAAAGCAAAAGCTGCATGCATCTGTGCCGATCCATTCAACAAACCAGTTCTAGCATTTCTGTCCACTAAGAGATGGTGTTGATAATACTATTGTGTCTTCACTGCCTTTTCATGAACAAACTACCATGTTCCTGAACCTCTTAAAGAACTTCCTGATGGTCAGAGCTGTCTAGCAGTGGAATATGCTGCCTCAGACTGTGGTGGAGTCTCTTTCTTTGGAAGTTTTTAAGCAGAGACTGGATGGACATCTGTTGGGAATACTTTGATGTGTGTTTCTGCATAGCAGGGGGTTGGACTGGATGGTCTCTGTGGTCTCTTCCAACTGCATGATTCTGTTGCAACATTTCCGTTACAACGGGGGTAACTCACAACAGTATATTGCTGTTGGGAAAGTGCATCTCCTCACCCTTCCTGCAAGTACTGTAGGGATTACCACTATGCTCAGAGAAAACAGGGGAGCCTAATGTGGTAGCCATTATCCTGCTGATGTAACCATCAAAAAATCCGAGAGCTCTGACCCTGTGATCCCTGGTTCTACTATACCACTGCCTATCCCTGTATCCCTGGTGCTAAAAAGACAGTGGGCAGACTAGAGTGATTTCCAGGGTGAGAGATGTCACCTGCTTTCTTTCCATCAGTGAATCTTTATGTGAGGACATAGAGTGTCATCTGCAAATTGTTAGTAGAGCACACATGCATGGATAGGGTGCTGAGATTCCCTGGGATGTTGGTTAATAGGGAGAAGATTGCATCCATGCACCCATCTGAATATGAGAGACATTGGTCAAAATAGATGCATACCTATGGATATTCTTTCTTAAGATACAGCAGCCTTGCCGTGGGGCATGAGAGATGATATAGGGACTGTTGTACTGTGATATATTGCTTCTCTCATTTATAGGGCTCAGTACCCAAAGTACTCACATTACTGTTCTCACTCCACATTTGCAGGTTTGACCTTCACAAATCTGATTATTCACAAGGTGTGTGCATGCCTTCCCCCTTGCATTTTGCTGGGTGCAGAGAAGTGCCAGGACAAAATGCAAGGAAATGGGGGGATGCATGTGTGTACCTTCCTTCTTCTCTCTGGAGCTTCCTTCTCCCCTTCCTTTGCCTCTGGCCTCAGTGCACAAAAGACAAGTGAGTGGGAGGGAGGATCCCTGGAAGGGAATGAGAGGGGGATCATGGGGGGGGCAGGGTTGTTATTCACTTTTTCCATTTTCATGAGGGTTCTGTACTCTGAATCCTAGCAAAAGTGGAGGGGTCACTACATATACGATCAAAGCAAAGGGTCTAAGTAGATCCATTTTACTTCTACAAATCCAATATATCCTATTGGCCACCCCATCACTTGAGATGAAAATGCTAGCATGTGTTCCCTCTGAACATATGTCTAGAGAAGAACAACATGACAGGGGATCCTATAAGTAATTTTAAATAGGCAAGTGTGCATATTCTGTGCACATATTACTTGCTGGCTTTATGTGCTTTTAAACTGAGATTTGTAAATGGTTTTAATTGTATAGTCAGTTTGTTGTTGTTGACTGCCATCAAGTCAACCTCGACTTATGGTGATCCTTTGACTTATGGAGGGGTCTCCCAGTCACTCTATCATCAAAATCACTGCTCCGGTCTTACAAACTCAGGGCCACGACCTCCTTGATCGAGTTTATCCATCTGCAATCAGGCCTTCTGTTACCCCAAAACATGGGTAACTCAGGGGTCCAGCCATGATACCAGTACCTCCACCCAAAGGTGAGGAATTATTAATTCAAATTAGGAAGCCTGCAAGTGGGAGGTAACCTAATGAGATCTTTGACACCAATGTTTATGGCATCTTCTGCAGGGAAGAACCAGCCAGAGATTCAAAAGTAAAGTAAAAGGTGTTTTATTGGGAGAATTAACAGTCAAACGCAAGATGCAAGCACTCACACAATCACACAAGGCTAGCCAAAGGAAAAGGGAAGAAAGGTTGATAGTGAAGTTCAGGCTTTGGGTGATAATTACCAATCCAGAAGAGCAGTGAAGAAACAGCAATGTGATTTAAACTTGCATCAAAGGACAGTTCAAATCAGAGTTCGAGTGACATAGTGATGTTCAGCATTTGAGGAATTGTGCCTGGCTGCTCAAAACCAGGGGGTTTTATATCCAGTTTCTATCTGGTGGAAATGGGTGTGGTGTTGGTTTGTGAAGAAAGGTTGGACATGACCTGTAGTCCAATAAAATATATATGATGCACATGGAGGTTTGCACCTGGGATTGACAGTGAATGATGTAATCCCATGTAACTCTTGCTGAGACATTGTAATATATAACCAAGGCAGAGGGTCGCATCATACATGGGAACATGCAAAGTTGGCTAGAGTTGCATCAGAAATGTATGTGTATAAGGGAGGGTGTCCTAGCAAACTGTGCTCTCTCAATTGTCTGATGGAGCGGCCAGAGGCTATGTTGGATGCATATCTTCGCATGCCGTGGAATGCTGAAACTCCATTGGAGTACTGTATGTATGTATTATAACTGAAGAGTAAAAGCCTCCTGTTGGAGGATAAGAAGGTGTGGGCGTATTTTTGTGGCTTCAGAGCATTTGCTGCTAGTGTTTATACTCTGCTGGGCATGCTTCTAAGCTGTGTGTGCAGTCTCTGCTATATGGTGGTTTTTGAAACACTTGACTCTGGTAAGCTGTTTTTGCCAGAGCTCAGTGCAGGAGCGAAGTGCTATTGCGGTTTTTGCGTAGTTCCCGTCATCCACCATCCCTCCACATGGTTTTCCATATTCATTGACATATATTAGTTAGAACTAGAGTAAATTCTGTCTCTATAGCCTGAAGCAGCTTTATTAGTATGCCATCTGTTTCTGGTGATTTATTTCTCCCAACTGCTCTGAGTGTAGCTTTCACTTTACTTTCTAAAACTGTAGGTTCATCTTCAAATGGTTCTTCCTTGAATGAATCTGTCACCCTTTCGTCTCTTTTATATAGCACTGCAGTGTATTGTTTTCACTGGCTTTTTATTTCTCATTGGTCATGTAATGTGCTCCCTTGCTGGTTGTACAGTGTTTCCATGTCCATTTGATATCTTAGATCTTGTGGAAGAAGTCTCTTGTTCTTCCTTTTTTTGTTGTCATTTTCTGTTTCTCTGCATAGTAGTTCTCCTTGTCCCTGCAAAAAAAGTCACTGAACAATTTCATTTAGGGTTCTGAGTCTATTTCTGTTACCTTTCACCTTTGTTTCTTGTCTGTCTTTAACTGCTTGAGGAGTTTGATTTGTCAATAATTGAGATTCCTCTTTCTTTTTGGCTACAAATAGTGTCTTCTTGCATTCCTTTCTGAAAATGTCTCTGGTTTCAGTCCAGAATTTTCCTGGCTCCTGGTCTATTAGGCTTAATAGTGCAAATTATTTTTTTTAACATTATCTTTAAATTCTATAGGATGTTCCTCAGATTGTATTTTGGCACAGTTATTGGCTTCATGTTCTTCTTTAGCTGTATTCTAATTTTTGAAATTAGCAGTTCATGTTCTGAGCCACACATTTGTACTTGGTCTTGTTTTTACAGCAAGAATGGAGATTTTCCATCTTCTGCCTCCAATTGTGCAGTCTATTTGATTTCTGTATTGGCCATCAGGTGATGTCCATGTGTACAGTTACCTCTTTGATTCCTTGAAGAATGTATTTGTGATGAACAAACTGTTGGCCCCACAAAATCATTTGCTCTCCTGCTTCATTTCTTGATCTAGTTCAAATTTTCCTGCAACCTTTGAGCCTGCTCTGTTTCCTACTTTTGTTTTCCATTGCCCTATGATTAAGAAGAAGCCCTTGTTTTGATATGTGGACAATTTTCTCTTGGACTCCACTATGGAATCTTTCCATTTGTTTTTCTTCTACCTCTGTAGTTGGAACATAAATTTGGATTATGGTCATATTGTTGAGTTTTCCCGAAGTCTTATTGATATGATTCTGTCAGGCTTTGCATTATATCCTTTGACTGCTTTTGCTACATCTCTCCTCACTATTAATGACAGTCAATTTCTTCTTAGATGTTTATTTCCTGAGTAAAATACTGGGCAGTTATCTGACTCAAAATGTCCCATTCCTGTTCACTTTATCTCACTTACCGCAAGTATAGCAATGTTTATACATTCCATTTATTGTTTTACTATGGCTAGCT